>JAZKJV010009202.1:0-85971 GCA_037367405.1 Ottelia alismoides
TACGTTTTTATTCAGATTTTAATATACAAGTAAGTTATAAATAATATTTACAAAATTATAAAAATGTAAGGATACAAAAGTAATGAATAAATAATAAATTGAATATTTTAATCTGTACAAGTATACTACAAGGGTCCAAAACTCAACTTTCAAACCGTAACTCCAAAAACTAGTAAACCACCTCCATTAAATAGATTATTTTATGCTATATACAATTAAAGGTGAGTTTGGTAAATTTCAAGTTTTTATTTGCAAGATACATGTCTGGGAAGTTAGAGTTTTGGAATCTTATTCAAACCATAGCTTTTTTATCTGTACATTATTTTTCAGTGAAATCAATTTTGTATTTTTCTTTATAAGATTATCTACAACTTTCATGTACAAAGTTTCTTTATTTGATGTATAAAAAGTGGAACCAAAAATAGGTCCCAAAATGAATAAAGAATGAATTAATAAATATAGGTATTTGGCCCTTATCTCCCCCTACTTTATTCCTTGTCGACCTATTCATCAAGATGCCTACGTCTCGGGGTTTTGGGTCATAAAATATTTACAATATTTTATTCTTTTTCTTTTCTTTTATTTATTCTATAATTTTGGCTGTAATTACAGTCTTTTACACACTATTTAGATGCACATGCATGAATGCTAAGATGATGAAATAAAGGTTATTTACAGGTATTTGCTAGGGTTTTTGGTGCCAAAATGATAGAATAAAGATGATGAAATGTGGATTCATCAAGGACGACAATGTACATACTCCTTTTAGTCGTCCTTGTGTAGATGCTGATTCTGATCTCCTCCCTTGTATGGAGAAGATCAAAAAAATTCAAAAAATTGCTGACTAAACCTGAAGTGGTGGCCACCATTCATGAAATCATTAAAGCCCCACTTCACTAGTCCATGACCCATTTATCTGCTGCTCAGCCTAAAAAGAGGAAGCAGAGGAGTAGATATGAGTGTCATATTTTGACCATGGCTACTACCCATGCCATCACCCACTATCCATCTTCTAGGAAAAGGAACACTGCTACTCCATTCATTAGTTGCACTATCTTTGACCATACATGTGTCCACACTCTCCTTGATGGTAGTGCTTCAATTGGCATCATAACCTTCTCGCTATTATAGTCCACTAAGGACCTCTCAAGAAAACCATGATAATCGTTCAATTTGCTGATGGGACAATAAAGAGGTCGAAGGGTATTCTATAAAATGTTGTCATTTGGATTCAGGGATTGAGCTACTCTGTTGATTTTGTTGTATTGCCCATGGAGACCTCTTCCCCTGGGGAGCAATTTCCAATCATCCCGTGATGACCCTTTCTCGCCTCTACGAGAGTCATTATTGACTACAGGAGAGATTCGCTTCCGTCCTAATGACGGGAGCACTGTGATCATCACTACACCCACTAACGACTAGAGACATGTATCTGATGTGACTGCACCTATCTTAGCTGACCCTAAGGACTATGACCTTGATGAGACGATCAGAGATTTTTATTGTATGTTAGATTTGACTAAGACTTGGGAATTCCTCTCTAAGGAGGAAGACTCAGAAAGCGTAGACCTTGGAGTTCCTTCTTATGGTACTTGGTGATGTGTTGATGACATCCGCATGATTTACACGATTGACAACTTTGAGTAGAGGGTAGACTTGGATGAGATTGATAAGGCCGGATTCGATTTATTGCTTTTATAAAGGAATTCAAGCCTTTTGATGATATTGATGATCCAGTTGAGACTGTTGAGAACGAACATGACTTGACCACTTCCACTGATGAGTTCGTTCCTTTTTGTTTTGACTAGCTGATAATACCTAGATCGGATGTGACCACACTATTTCCAATGACCAGTTCGTGCCTGTACCCTCTGAGATTGTTGAGGATACATTCCTGGTTGATCTTGATCGATTTGTGTCTAATGATAACATTGATATTGACCTTCACCTTGCTCGATCCATTCCTCAACAATCTCGCAAGAATGTTCGCTTTCTACCTTTTTGACCTCTGTACATCCATTTTGTTGCATATTCGCTTTCGTTTATCTTCGTCCATCCACTTTTTCGCTCATCCACCCCATTTTCGTGTGTTGCCTTGCTTAGGACGAACTTTTTCCTATGTATAGGGGATGGATGAGCCGAGTGTTCTTTCTTCTGTTTCATCATTCTTGTTCTTGTCTATACCTAGGGCTCTTTCACTCTAAGTATAGGGGGAATGATGCGTACATTCTCTTCGATATTCTCTTCTATCGTCATATCTTTTCTTATTTTCTTCTTTTCCTTTTCATTTTTCTTTTCTACCGAAAAGGTGTCACCCCTTTTTGTCAGTCTTCTATACTTAGGACGTACTTTGTCCTAAGTATAGGGGGGTGTGCACCACAAGTTCTTTCATTCTTTGCTCCTCTCCAATGTCTCCTCTTCTTGTCTATACTTAAGGATATCTTCCCTAAGTATAGGGGGATACAGTTTGAGTACGATCTGTTCATTCCCACCTTTGACCCTCCTTGCTTTGTGTATAGTCTGCTATACTTAGGATTATTTGATCCTAAGTATAGGGGGGATGGTCAACTTCTCATTTGTTCAATATTTAGACTTTTCTATACTCAGTACGAACTATGCCTTCTCTTCTCTCTGATTTACATGGATGTAGCTCAAGCTAAGTATAGGGGGTCGTATATACTGCGTATATCCTTTAGACATAACTCGTACTTTCGTATTTTAATAATGGGAATGTCTAAAATACTGTATAATAAAAATATATTATTAAATTCATTAAAATCACTTAATAAAAAGATGTTGTTATTCCTCAAATCCTTTTTGTATATACTGATTAACAAATCATGTAAAAATATTTTTGTAAAATGTTTGAAAATTAGTTTGAAAATCTTTTTGAAGGAAAACTATTTTGAAATCTATTTGGAAAATGTTTTGTAAAATTTTCAACCTTTGTAAAAATATTTTGTTTGTAAAATTTCTTTTCTTTGTATGAAATAAAAATGTTTGAAAAATCATTTGCAAATGTTTGGAAAATGGTTGCAAAAATATTTTGAAAAATCTATATATACTGTATGAAAAACCTCTGTATAATGATTTTCAAATGTGTATAAAAATTATTTGCAAACATTATTTTGGATTATAGTTTTCAAAATTATTTGTCAAAATATTTTCAAATAAGTTTGGAGGAATATATACATCACACTAAAATTCTTTATCGAAATGTATAAATATATCTATAAAAAAATTCACATATCCCCTATAAAATCTTAAAAACACAACTCTTGTAAATATAAGATGCATCCTCGTGTAAATATTTGTATCTATTTTTTAGCCAAAATATTTTGTTTTCTAAAATCATAAAAACATTTGCGAAACTTAAAATCCCAAAAACAATTGGAAAATCTTTTTGAAAAATACCAAAAAATTGCATGTGCATCATCTTTTTCAAAAATCCATAAAAAAGTTCAAAATCTGAAAATTGCCTAACAAAAATACTTTCTGCATTGTACATAAATTTTGCATAGCATTCTCATTTTTGTATTAATTCGATAATTGAACAAGTCTAAGTAAAATCAGAAGATTGGTGCTTGGTTGGACCTTAAAATCTACCTAATTACAGGAACCCTTGTAGGAGCTGGAATTGAGGTACTTCATGTCTAGTTGACTTAATTCTTTGAGAATCATGATACTTGGTTCAATGGATTCTTGACTGCCTAAGTATAGTATTTCGGAGCACACACATGGCTCTTGTCAATAATGACCTAACTTGGACACTTGTACCTTTCAGTTGGCTCAACTCAGTTGGAGTGGTGAGGGGATTGGATTTGCTGGTATGAGATGCACACAAATGGAAATATATATCCTCGTCTAGAGAGAGAAGCGCACCCCAACTCATCCAGTAGCAGAGACGTCTAAAGACAGGAGAGTGTGAGTTGCAAAAATGCTTCAAAAGAGGGATAGTCTACTGGCTTAAGAGGAAAAACTCCTTATGTAAATGTTGATGTATATAGTAATTAAAAAAAAAGCAAAAATCCAAAAATCCAAAAAGTGGACAACCCTGTTTGAAAATAAAATGCCCGTCGGAGTGTATATATTTGTATAGTCAATGGCGTGCCCATCTAGAGCATTAGATCGTGAGATCTGATGGTTAGAACCTCGTCTCCTACCTCTCGCCCCACGATCTTCCTCATTGCGTACCTTCACCCTTTCCATTTTCCCCATGATTTCGATAACCTACTCACCCTCCTGACCTCGTCGAGTCAAAGCCCAAACATCCCTCGTCTTTGACTTACATATGTCCCTTCCTCTCTTCTATCCCTCAATCCTCCATGTGCCCACGAACCCACGACTCTACTACATGCACCTCATCTTCTCCTTTCAAATAATTCAAATCTGCCTAACTGAGTACAGACTCGCCTTTACACGAGGGACCTCTAAGTCACTACCTCCCAATTGGTGACACGAATTAAGAGAGATGACGAGACACGATCCAGAATTTCCTCCGACAAGATCCTCATCTTTGAAGATAAATTGCAGCTGCACCAGATGTGAGCTTCAAGTTGTCTGGCTCTAGCTCGTCAAGCGAGGATCAGAGTATTCGACTCTACCTTCCGGGCCTATTCTCCCTTTCTCCAGTTCATCCCCGTCATCATATTCTACCTCAAGTAAAATCTTTCCTTCTTTGTTTCTATTGTGTTTTTCATTTTTCTTTGCACACACAGATACCCTCACTTCCCTTAAACAATTGTATTATCTTCATCGTTGATCCGATATTCTTGCTCCGCTTCCATCTATCCTTCTCTAGTTCTCTGCGATCTTGTATGCCTCACTTCACCTCCGAACTCACATAGGTTGGAGCGCACATTGGGTTCAATTCGCTCATAGTCAACGGGCCTTCAAAACACCATCACGACCTCCCCATCTGATTCCCTAAGCATCAATTATGTGCTAATACTTACATGTATTAATTTCCTTTGAATGGTTGGAATTTGGATCCCCTCTCCAACCTCGAGATTCACAGCGATGATACCTTCCTCGACACACAACTGTAGACCATCTCTGAGCTTCTACATCATCGCAACACCCTCGTAGAGGTTCTAGCTATCTTCTTTGATCTTGACCACCTTCAAATTCATTGGGATGAGCAAGAGCACCTTCCCCGGAAATCTTCCCAAGGGCTTCCACAAGTGACGGAGAGGGAGGAACATCAGTTATAGGTGTTGTGGATCTGATATGCCCGATCATATCTAACGACTAGGATCTCTCTCAAGCCTCTCACTGATGCTACGATTGAATACCTAGCCTTGGGTAGCTAACCAGCATCCGAGCCCACGTGGAGCCACCATGTGTACATTGAGCCATGCACCGAGCCTCCATCCCATCACGTGCTTTCTGCTCATGACATGGAAAATTTGCACTAGGACCCTTGGAAGTCTCTGATATTGCTATTAGGTCCCTGACTACGCACGTGCAGAACGTGTGCCTTGTGACGAATTGCAAGATAAGATCTTTATTTTAATTTATTGCACTATAGTCCTTTTACATATGTAAAAATTACTTGTATCCCCCCGCGGCTTTTGTTAATTGCATTTAAGCCCTTGTTTATACCTTTTTGAAGTAAAAAGTTCATGTTTTCTTTCAATTATGCCCATAGATTAAATTATGAATAATTTAAGCACCCTTTATCCAAATCGCATGACATTGGTCTTGTTTTAACACTATTTTAATTCTCTTTAATTGACTATTTGGATCTAGTTTGTAACCTATTGTGTATGAATAAAAAATCAGAGAACTTAGATTATTAGTTGAGCTTAATTGGTCTCCTTAATTGGCTTGATAAATGGATTAAGTGCACAACTTTGCTCCCTGATTTGATTGACTACTAACACAATTTCCATGAACTGAATTTGAGATTTATTTAAATTTTCATTCCTGAATTAATGTGACTTTTAGTGCTTATATCATGCTATAATGAGTACAAATTAACATACACGATTATCCGTCCATCACTTAGGAAAAGAGCCACTTCGTGGTCACTAAAAGGGATTGTGCTAGGTCATGTCATTTCCATGCATGGCATGGAAGTCGACCCGATAAAGGTGGATGTGATTGCCAACCTTGAGCCACCTCAAAATGTCAGAAATGTGATGTCATTCCTAGGGCATGTGGGTTTATATAGAAGATTCATCAATGATTTTAGCCGCATCGCTTGACCTCTAATAGAACTGTTGTACAAGGAGATCGAGTTTCATGTTGATCTGCAGGTTCTCCTTTCATTTAATCAACTGAAGGATCTAATCACTCAAGCTCCGATCCTACAGTCGTCTGATTGGTCTATACCCTCTAAGATCATGATGGATGCGCCAGATTTTGCAGTCAGGGCTGTGTTAGGACAACGAAAAGTTAAAACGCCCTACACCATTCACTATGCCAACAGGACTTTAGATGAAGCACAATGTAACTACACTGTTACAGAAAAAGAGTTGCTGTCCATGGTTTTCTCCCTCAAGAAGTTCATATCCTATCTTCTTTGGTCTAGAGTCACTATCTATACTGACCACTTTGGTATTAAGTATTTACAACAGAAGAAGGATGCTAATCCCAGATTGATCAGATGGATCATGATCCTCCAAGAGTTCAATTTGGAAACCAAAGATAAGCTTGGGGTTCAAAATATGGTGGCAGATCACCTCTCCAGAATTGAACATCAAGAGCCTCTACTAAGTGACGCACCCATCACAAACACCTTTCCTGACGAGTCCATTTTGATCGTGGATCTCTCCCATGGTATGTTGATGTTGTGAACCACCTCATCTCTAGCGTAGTCCCAGAAGATTGGATGAAAATAAAGAAGGACAAGTTATTGTCCACTATCCATTTCTGCCAATGGGAAGACCCCACTCTTATTCAGGGAAGGACATATTGTATTTGAAGATGGTGTATCCTTTAGGAGAAGTATCATAATGTCCTCGAGCACTATCATTTGCTTGAATCTGGTGGACACCACTCTGGAGATAGAACAATAGCATAAGTATTGCAGTGTGGCCTCTGGTGGCCTACTATTCAAGGATGCAACAACATATGTCAAAGGTTGTGTTGACTATCAGAAGATAGGAGGAACCCTCACATCAAAAGAATCAATGCCCCTTAAATTCATTCAGATTTTAGATGTATTCGATGCTTGGAGCATCGATTTCATGGGACCCTTTCCCAACAGTCACCGATTTGAGCACATCTTTCTTGACGTTGATTATGTGAGTCGATGGGATGAAGCTATCCCTATCCGAGCCGTTAACAACCATACAATTTTCAATTTCTGCGTGAGAACATCATTTCATGGTTTAGGATATCGAAGATCCTGTTATCAAACATGGGTAGTCACTTCATAAAAAAAAGATGTCAAGAAATTAAGGAAGGAGTACGACATCAAGCATCGAGTCACTTCTCCTTATCATCCGACCGATGGCATGACCGAGCTCTCCAATAGAGAAATCAAAACAATTTTGAAGAAGCTTGTGAGTTCGGTCAGAAATAACTGGTCCCAACTACTAAACTCCATCTTTTGGGCATATAGGATCGCCTACAAGTCTCCCTTGGGAATGTTTCCCTATCATCTTCTGTATGGCAAACCGTGCCATTTGCCCGTCGAACTAATTCACAAATCACTATGGACAATCAACGTTTGCAATCTGTACTTACATAAGGTGTTCATCAGAGAAAGTGGATCTGAACAGACTCCCGGAATACCAAAATTATGCGTATGATAACAACTTGATGTACAAGAAGAAGGTTGACGAAAGACCTTCAAGAATGGATGAAAAATTTGGTTATTCGACACAATGTTGAAGATATTCCCGAGTAAATCGAAAAGTAAATGGGCAGGGCCATTCAGAGTGAAAAAAGTGCGTAACAATGGAAGCATTGTAATATCAATGTTGTCATCTGATGCACAACTGTTTGTCATCAATGATTAGTTACTGAAGCCGTACCACGAGCATAACACTTTCTGGCCATTGTCGAATCAGTCCAAGTGATCTTTAATGATGCATCATCCACAACTTCAGTAGCATCCAAAGACTTAGATAATTCTCCTATATTTTTTTAATTTCTTCTTTCTTATGTTATTTTATTCTATTTATTCTTTTTGGCATTCCTCTCAGTCATCACCATTATACTTAGAAGATGCTTCATCTTATATATAGGGGGGTGACTGTGCCCCATTGTTGATTCTTTGATCCCTCACACGTCTCCTCTATTGTTGATGTTCAGGTCTATACTTAGGGATATTTTTCCTGAAGTATAGGGGAGAGACGGGACGAGTCGTTGATCTAGTTATTCCCACCCTCAACCCTACCTACATGTAGATATAGGTTGTTATGCTTAGGAATATTTCATCCCAAGTATAGGGGGTCAGTTGACTTCTCATTCATTAATTCTTTATTCTTTAGTCGTTTTATTATAGGCTTTTCTATACTTATTATGAGTTATGTCTTTTCTTCTCTCTTCGATCTCGGAGGACATAGCTCAAGCTAAGTATAGGAGGTTGTACATACTTTGCAATACTTTAGCCATAACTCGTACTTTTGTACTTTCAATCAGTACGTCTAAAATCCATTTAACAATTGTAAAGAACATACTTGTATAAAATACGTTAAAATTCTTTGTATATATTGATTAATAAATCAGGCTAAAAATGTTTTACAAAACGTTTGAAAATGGTTTGTAAAACTCTTTGAAAAAACCCTTTGAAAATAATTTGGAAACTATTTGTAAAATGTTTTGAACCTTTATAACAATGTTTTATTTGTAACAATTTTGTTTTCCTTGTTTGAAATAAAATGTTTTTGAAAATCTATTTGCAAGTGGTTTGGAAAATGGTTGCAAAAATATTTTGAAAAAAACTATACATACTATTTGAAAATCTTTGCGAAATGATTTTCAAATTTTGTAAATGTTTGTAAAAAATTTTTCGTTAAATTTGTTTGCAAAATAATTTTTCAAAATATTTGCATAAATCTTTCCAAATTATTTTGATAACTTTATATATTAATTCAAACAAATAAATATTCTTTACAAAACTTGCATATTCGAACTTGTAAATTCCTAAATCCCATTTCTTGTAAATACGAAGATGCACACCTGTGTAAATATATGCACATATTTGCCAAAACATTTTGTCTTTGCAAAATCACTAAAAATTTACAAAAATTACAAATTCCAAAAATATTTGCAAAATCTTTTTAAAAACGGCTTGAAAATTTGTAAAACCTTTTAAAAATCCACAAAAAGATCAATTTCAGAAAATTATATCACAAAAATATTTTCTGCATTGTGCACAACATTTGCATTTTTTTGATTGTGCCTAAGAATTGAACAAGTCGAAATAGAATTCGAAGATTGGAGCTTGGTTGGTCCTTAATTTTATTTATTCTCAGAGACCTTATGGGAACTGGAATTGAGGCACTTCTGGTTTGCTAGACTTAATTCTTTGATAACACGGGATTTGGTTCAATACCATCTTGACTACCTAAGTATAATATTTCAGAGCACACACATGACTCTTATTGATAATGACCTAGCTTGCACACCTGCACTTTACACCTTTCTTAGCTCAGTTGAAGTAGAAGAGGGTTGGACTTGCCGACATGAGACACAAGCCAGTGGAATCATGGGAAGTTACATATCTATGACCATTGTACCCCAACCCATTCTAGTGGTTATAAGGACTAAAGACAGAAGTTGTTGGTTGCAATAAAGCTTCAAAAGAGGGATCTGGCTTAAGAGGAAAAAGTCCTTATGTAAATGTTGTTGTATATTGTATTAAAACAAGCAATAAAAACTCCAACAAAGTAGACAAACCTGAATGTAAATAAAATGCATATCAGAGTATGTATATATTTGTATAGTCAAGTAAGCAAGCTTAAACTTCAAAATCATATTCATGTGACCCTAAAATCGGATGACTTGGTTACACTAGTCAAGCATCCTAGGATTGGTAGCTACACTAGCTACCATTCATTCTTCTATCCAGCCCCTCTTATTGAGCTGTTTGTACTTGAACTTAGAAAGGTCTCGTGGAAGGAATTTTTGGATTGGAGAATTACAGCCACCATGTTAGAGAAGACTGGCTTTTACCACTTCAGTTGAGGAAAGATATATATCACACACACTGTCTAAGATAGATTCATAGTCATAAGGGTTTGCATATGAGTTGACTTATTATGACCTGGCTATTTAGAGAATTGAATAGAGTTTTGTGATTCTCGAAAGCTATTGTATTTCAAATCCGTTTCTCAATGAGGTTCCGATCGCACCTAAAATCCAAAGGTCCGGCTTAAGCTCCAAGCTTTGATTTTGTGAAGACAAGTTCAAGAATTAAAATTAATCCAAGTTCTTTCCTTTTCTTTTCTTTATTTTCTTTTCTACACTTATATGCATAAGTGTTTGCTTGGGACTGGCAAAGGCTAGCATAGGGGGTGATGAATATCCATTTAACCACCTTTATTCTTTAATTTTGGCCTTTAAATCTTTGCTAAATACATGTATATATCATAACTTTTACTAGATTTACATTCATTATTTCTTGTGCAAATATTATATAAAATACAATTTTTTAAAGACAAAATAAAAGAATAAATAAAATAAAATAAATAAAGAAATAAAATTCCAAAGGCATTTTATGACCTTCAATCACGAGATCTAGGCATAATGATGATTGGGTCGACAACGGGATAGTCCAAAAACACATTACAAACCCTAATTTTTGTCCTCTAATAATCCATTTTAGGACCTATTTTATTCTTTAGTATTTATGTCATGATCATCCGAGCTTTCTAGCCTGAGTCGGATTTCCTTTAGCTTTCACCTCAAATCAATAAACTTTGTCCATGAAAGTTGTAGATAAAAATACAAAGAAAAATACAAAATTGATTTCATCTAAAAATAATATACAATCTTCATTCTACACTCTGAATAAGAATCCAAAACCCAAACTTCATGGATCCATAACTTCTCCATAAAAATTAAAAATGCATCAAAATCACCTTTAATTGTATATAGCTTTTAAATAGCTATTTAATGAAGGTGATTTCATTTAATTTGGAGTAAAGATACAAAGTTAGTTTTTGGACCTCTATGTACAATATACGTGAATAAAATAGTCATTTTACTTATTATTTATATTCTTCATTATTTTATATTTTTAAAATTTGCAAATATTCTTTATAATATATGTACATATTTAGAATACAACAAAACCAATAAAAATACATTGAAATAATATAATATACAAAATTACATAGATGATTTAACTATACCTATACATATATAATTAATACCCATATATATAAGTTGCAAATAACATCAAAAAATATAATAAAAATATATTTGTGTATATTTAAGTAATATATAAATATATAAGTTAATTATATAATAATAACATTTAAAATACAAAATAAAAATGAAATAAATTATATATACGTAAATATAATTATAATTATACATGTAAATACTAACTCATAATAAATAGCTTTACAAAAAAATAAAAATAATAATTAAATACTGCATACAACAACAAACATTTTTTATTTTATATCCACAAACTGGTTAATTCATTATCTTTTTATTATCGATTTTACCAATAATTTTACTTGGAATTTTTCTGGTTGATCCACATGGACCAGCCAGAAGCTAACCCTAGTTGACTTGAGTCAACACCCTTGCCTCCAACTGCCTGGCATGTCAGACGTCATTCAAGTCATCTTCTCCCAATTTCCCCATTTGATTCATTGATTTTCTCTGCTCGATTCCTTCACGAAAAACCTTCCTCAGTCTTCCCTCAATCACGTCAACATTTTTTCAAGATCAAATATGCATCGATTCGTGCAAAAACACTAATCAAATAAGGACCCCCACCTTTGTGTATAAATAAAACCTCCTCATTCCTAGATCATTTTGATCCTTGTTCAAGCCCTAAAACTCCTCGTTTCATGTGTGTATGTGCTCCCAATGATAGAAAGAGTACCACAGAGGTCAAGGTGGCACTAAGAGGAGAGGAGACAATCTAAGGTGGAGCTCCAACGACACCTCTGCTCCCTAGTCTCCGGGTATGAGTTGCGCTTTTTCCTTACATTTCTAGGCAGATTTATCCTCAAATTTTGCATTCCTGCATTTTGTTCCATCTTTAAATCAGTAGGATAACTTAAATCTCATAATAAAAAGTCGTCAGAGCTCCAAGATCCTTCCCTGTTCCACCATGTTCTCGACTATATTTGACCCCCATTTTTGCCCCATTCTCTTCCCATACGATTCCTCTACGCTCTACATGCCTCCTATCCACTTGATCCCCACAAGATCAGGATTTGGATGCTCCATATCCATCATTCGTCAGAGCACCTCCGCTCTCTTCCATTTTGCCACCATTCCACCTGCTAAAAGGTCGAGGCAGTTTGCCCTCAACTCTGTTATCTTTCTGTGAAGGTAACTGGAGCTAAAGAGCCCAGCTATGGGATAATTTTATTTACGTACAGGTCCCCTGTAGCTTCGACCTGCACTGACCAACCATGACCCCTTCGATGGGTCCCAACCTTTCTGAAGTTCATAGAAGCTGCGGACCACTTTGGAGAATATCTATAGCATCTGAGCAACCTTCGAGACCGTCGGAGGAGCGGGGATCAACCAATTGAAGCTCACCTCAAGACATGTTTTTCCATGTTCTTCAGGGAGAGTAGTAGCTATTGGATTGGCCCTCTACTTCAGTTCTCATCATGGTCGTCCGATCACCGCCTATTTCACCTATCTGATGAAATCCCATATCTGATCCTGATTGTAGTTTGGTGAAGCGTCATTGTACAAGGAGCGCCTGACACATGTTTAAGTAAAGTGCCTGCGACTGTTTGATCTGCACATAGGGTAAATTTAATATGTAACCCCAACATTTTTGTATTTTATTATTTAATATTTAATTTTTCATATGTCATTGTAAATATTTTGCAAATTTTGCACATGAACCCCTGGAGTTATTGCATATTACATTTGGTCTAGTTCAGCTCATCTCATGTTTTGTCCTACGTCAGTTGGGCATTTTATATGTATACCCACATGAGTTTTTGTATTTATGTTTAGTATTCAAAATTCAAAATATTTGTTGTTAAATTTTGGGTTATTTGTACATTCACCCTTGCCTTGTATGTTAATTGCAAATATTCCACTGTTAGTTCATATATTTTTATGCTTGTTCTCTATTTATTAGAAATATCATACGTACTCCAAAAATTATGAAAAAAATTAAAGTTAAGTGCATACTAGTATAAAATTTCATTTATATTTTTATATTTGCATTTTAGGCATTTTCAATTTTTTTAAAAAGAGCACATTTTGCACCAGTTTAACCAAAAAAATCTAAAAACTTATAAAGTGATAATAAAATTCCAGAAATATATATTTACTATTATTGTATTTTACAACTTCAGACCAAAAATCACTAAAAATAGGAAAAAAATAATACAAATTAAAAATTTCCAAAATCTTATAAAAATATAAAAATTCAACAAAACTCCAAAAATATGTATTTGGTAGTTTTGTTTTTATATTTTATTATCTAAGAAAAATAGTTTTGAAAAATTTTGATTCTATTTATATTTTTAAACTCCTAAAAAATCCCTGCTTTAGGATATTTGAATATAAAAAGACATAAAAATTAACAAAAATACCACTAAAATCACAAAAACATAATAAAATTATATAAAACACAAAAATATTTAATTTTGCACTTTTTGGTAAGTTTTAGTTGTATTTATAATTGTATTACCTTATATTTTATGAGTGTATATGTAGTTATATATATTCATATATTATATATTAAAAAAAGAAATGAAATCATCACAAAAATATAAAAAAATACAAAAATATTAATTGATTTATGGGATTTTTATACCCATAACCCTGAGTAATTTCGCTATCACAATCATAACCCTGCATAATAGCGAATTACATGAGAAACCCTAGATAGTCACTCCGTCTTACATTCATGACCCTCCGTTAGTTTCTCCCTTAACTTAACTACATCATTGGGTTAATCCAACCCTAAGTCTATCGAACGACTGTTAAAAAATTTCAAAAAAAAAAACTTCTTCCTCTTCCATCTGCTTCTCCTCCTTTGCTAGCTTGACTCCCTCCCCTTCTTCCTCATCCGCTTGGAGCTACCCCTCCTCCTCCTCACCCACTTTCCTCGTCTTCCCCCCGCCACCCCAGCCTGGAAGCCTGCCTCCAACCCGACCTCCACATTACCACCCTCCTGCAACCCGACCTTACAGACCTCGACCCCCCGCGCATGCACCCATCCCGCGCAGACCCCTCGCGCATGCACCCATCCCGCGCAGACCCCCCGTGCACCACCCCCGACCTCCCGCGCACCCCCGGCGCCCGACCCCTCCCATGGAACTCCCCCCGACCTCCTGCGCTCGACCCCTCCCCTGAAACTCCCCCCGACCTCCTGTGCACCCACCCGGCACCCGACCCGTCCCCTGGAACTCCCCCACGGGCCTGTACCTAACCGCGCCTGCAGCCCCCCCGCCCCACCCCCCGCGCGCGCATGCACCCATCTCGCGCAGACCTCCCGCGCACCCCCCGGCGCCCGACCCCTCCCTTGGAGCTCCCCCCGAACTCCCGCGCTCCCCCCGGCGCCCGACCCCTCCCCTGGAACTCCCCCCGACCTCCTGCGCACCCCCCCTGCGCCCGACCCCTCCCTTGAAACTCCCCCACGGGCATGTACCTAACCGCTCCTGTAGGCACCACCCCCTCACACCTACACAGACCATCACCACTTCCAGGATCCCCTCTCTCTGCGACCCCACCTCCACACCCACCACCTCTTCCAATAGTCCTCTTGGCCTCCAGCTCCCAGCCCTTCTGAGATAGAATGCAATAGCATCATGATTTGCAAATAAGAACAAGTAATAAGGGTGATTTTGTCTTTTTTCTAACAGAAACCATCAACCATAACAGGCATCTCCAACGGAACATAACACAGGGTTATGTCATGTAAGAGTTAAACATTACTCGGGGTCTCTCGTGTAATTCGTTATTATGCATGGTTATGATTGTAATTTCGAAATTATTCAGGGTTATGGGTGTAAAAATACCTTGATTTATTTAATAGACAGTTGTACAAATATAATTGTATTAATTATTCATTATATATTTATAACTAATAAGTATTGGATACCATGTTTGCTCTATGTGGTTCGACCTCTACATGGTTACATGTTATATGTCTTTGTTGTAGAGTATTATTAGAAAGGGATATTTACACCCACAACCCTGAGTAATCTCGTAATTACCCCAGAAACCCTCGATAATCACGAATTACATCGAGAACCCTGAATAATGCTTAACCTTTATATGTCATAACCCTGTGTCAAGTTTCACCATAATTCTCCGTTAATTTTGACGGAAAAATTATATGTTGAAAAATTTTCCCTTCAAAACACATCATATTTATAAAAGGATGCCACTACGTAGATGAAACAAAATGAAACCCAAAGCTCCCGTTGGAGCTTCACCTGCATGCACCTCCGGCAGCAAGCTCCCCTTGCCGTCGCTCGCTCCAGCACCCCCTTCCTGGCGCGCCCCCTCCCCGGCCCTCGCACGCGCCACCCCCACCCCTCGCCACCCTCCCCAACCTGCCCGAGCCCGCAGGTGCCTGCAAACCCCAACCCCGTCGTGGCGAGGCGACAACCACCGGGGAGGACCTCCCTCTTCTTCCATTCCCATGTGAAAACTATCCGTCCACCTTTTATTCCCACATTCCTTCATCCTCTGTTTTCACCTATTTCCCCTGTTCCTCTAATTGCACCCTCTTCCACGCACCTGCTTCACTCTTCCGCACCACCTCCACTCCGCACGAGTGCACTCCACTCGCCTCCGCCTTGGCTTCCCGTGGCCGCATCATCGGTAGCAAAGCCAAGCAGCAAAAGCCCTTCGAGCTCAACGATCCTCCCACAGCCCTCCCGGTCTCCACCTGAGCCCCACCACCTCCCCCGGTCTCCGCCTACACGCCCACCACCCGGCCCCCCCTCCTCGGGTCTCCTCCTGGGCACCGCCACCTCCCCCGGTTTCAACATACATGCCCCCTTGGGTCTCCGCCTGTGCACCACCACCTCCCCCGGTCTCTTCCTACACGCCCCCCCGGTCTCCGCCTGCGCCCTCCCAAACCCCCGTCTCCTCCTGCACCACCACTACCCCCTCGGGTCTCTGCCCCCCCCGGCACCACCACCTCCACCAAGCCCTCCTGCCAAACCCCAAGTCCCCTCCTAGTTCGGTGCTCGCAAGCTCCCCCTGTTGTCGACTCCGCCTGCATCACCCGCTCTCCCCAGTTCGGAGCCCGCAAGCCTCTCGAAGCCTCCACTGCTCGTCGTCGCCTGCCTGCAAGTACCAGGTCTGGCCCGCAAGCTCCTTGGAGCCCCCGCTATCCGTCGTCTTCCTCGTCACCCACCTTCTCCTCTCTGCATTTTCTTTTTCTTTTTTAATTTTTGGTTAATCCCAACGATTAAATCGAGGATTGGTTAGATTAACTCAGCCATCTGGTTGAGTTAATGGACCAAACTAACAGAAGTTCATATGTGTAAAATGGAGCAATTATTCAGGGTCTTCAGTATAATTCGTGTTTATTGAGGGTTTCTGGGGTAATTACGATACTACTCAGGGTTATGGGTGTAAATATCCCTAACATGACACTTTGTCTTCGCACGCCGTGAGGATAATTCTTAGACCTGCATGAAAGATTCTCCATCATCATCTCCCTCTTCTTGATCCAGTTGCACCTGAAGTTAGAACGGAATACTCTGCTCCTCAAGGAAAGAGTAACTAGAATGGGGTGTTATAGTTACCTTGCTGAGGAAGATTATTTGTTGCTATTTCAGATGAGAAGACCTACATTCCACATACACTATAAAAGTAAAACTCATAGCCATAAGGATTTGTGTATGAAGAGACTTATTCTGACATGGTTATTGAGGCAATCTGAACATAGGAACGTGGAACTTGAGGGTTGCTAAGTTTTAAATCCTATTCTCGATAAGGTTCGGACAAACTAACAATCCAAATGTCTTACTAAGCTACAAACTTTAATTTTATGAAGATGAGTTTAAAAATAACAATCATTCTAAATTCTTTATTTTCCATTTCTTTGTTTTCTCTTTTAGTGCTCACTTTCCAATAAGTGTTTGCTAGAGATAGCAAAGTTAAGTATATGGGGTGATTAATAGCCATTCAGTCACCTTTACTCTCATATTTTGGATATAAATCACTAGTTAAATACATGTAAATATCACTAACATGCATGAATTAGCATCTAGATTTAATATGTATTTAGTGTGTAAATACCTTTAATTAAATATAAAATAAAAGAATATAGAAAAGAAAATAAAAATAAATGAAGTATCAAACATATTGAATGATCCTCAATCTCGAGAAATTCAAATATTGATTAGGTCGACAAGGAATAAAATATGGGGAGATAAGTGTCAAATACTGTACATAATCCCTAATTCTATACTATATATTGCTCAATTGTACACTATTTTTCTCATACTTATGCACACCTCAAATACTAAAATATTCAACATGAAACTTATACAAAGTTATGTATAGAAAAATATAAAAATAATAGCCAATAAAAATCATGCATACTGCACATTGTACGTAGATGAAAAAATCACAAATAAAACTTCATTGATCAATATTCCCTCCATATGAAATCAAAATTGATCAAACTCACATCCATTGTATTTCAAATTAGATTATCTATCTAATGAAGGTAGTTTCATTTAAAATAGAGCTAAGATACAAAAGCCAGTTTTTTTGGGGCACCATTGTACTAAGGCATCTATATATAATATTATTTTATTTATATCTTTAATTTTTACTGCCTTTGTATTTTTAAATAATTGTATATTAATATAACATATCAAAAATATAATCATATATGAAAACATTTTAAATAAATTCAAAATAAATAATAAAGTATATACATATGTATGTTATACCTATAATATCTATACATGTAATTACTTACATATATAAATAAAAAATAAAAACAAAATAAAAATATATAAATACATAATAAATAATAATGTATATAAATTATGTAAATTTAATAATATATGTAAAATACAAAATAAAAATAAAATATACAAAATATAGGTAAAAATACCTACATATGCACATGTAAATATTAATATAGGGAATTTATCCAGAGAGCCCTATGCCCATTTGATTTTTTTGAGCACCCAATTGCGGCCGTCTATCTACAGGATTCAATCTCAAAAAATAGGAACTAATTTTCATATGGAAATAAAACAAAATCGGAAATTAAAGCTTTTATAAAAATAGCGTTACATTTTTAGAAAGTGCAAGGCACACCTATATGATTGCTAAAACTATCGATTCATTCCAATGCAAGGTATTTTTTTCGTTTTAACGCAAGAAGAGGGGTATGTGATTTGTTTCATGATTTGATCTCTTATTTCTATCATAATTTCATTGTTTTAATGATATTTTTGTTCTATTTCATCGTTTCATAATTTCATGATTTGATCGCTTATGAAATTTCATATTTTTTATCGTAAGCAGTATTTTTTTCAAGAAGTATGATTGAAATATGAGAAAGTGGTGTTCATAATATCAATTTTTATTTATTTTAATACATGATCTGTAGTAGTAGTTGATTTTTTATCGAATGTATTTTGATTTCATATAATAAAAAGTTACAGTAAACACAGTTGTTATTTTTCACGAGTTACTTTGAAAAATATACTGAGTTACTGATGTATTTACTTAATTTACTTATAAGATATTTTATGTTACTATTGCTAACATAATTGTTACTTTTAATACGTTACTTTGAAGATATGCTGAGTTACTGATGTATTTACTTAATTTACTTATAAGATATTTTATGTTACTAATGCTAACAGAATTGTTACTTTTTCGTGTGTTACTTTGAAGATATACCGAGTTACTACTTTTATACCCGTTATTACTGATGAAAATTCTACAAATTACTTGAGTAATTTAAATAATTACTTGTCCTTTGCTATTAGTTACTGATATAGAAGTAAAAGTTACTGATTCTTGTCATATAACAAACGTTATTAACAATTCATTACAAGTTACTTGTCATTGAATGATTCTTACTGAAGCGAGTATATTGCTGAGTTACTTTTCTTTATATATTTCTTACTATTCACGAATATAAAATAGTACTGAAGCAAGCATCTTCCTAAAATGTTACTTGAAATTTAGAAGTAATATGTATTATTTTCCAATTTCTTGATATTTTATTTTTTTAAATGTTCAATTAACTTATTGTTTCTTGCAGAACAATGCAACAATTTGGTGTC
Source organism: Ottelia alismoides (assembly GCA_037367405.1). Taxonomy (NCBI): domain Eukaryota; kingdom Viridiplantae; phylum Streptophyta; class Magnoliopsida; order Alismatales; family Hydrocharitaceae; genus Ottelia; species Ottelia alismoides. Next base: position 19,398 of record JAZKJV010009202.1, read on the forward strand.
TTGAAGAAGCTGTTGTTATGTCGAGGAGCGAGATCAAAACAACATCATCTAAATGGACTAGAAGACAATAATTGAAATTTGGATGTTCACCATACAACAATAATTAAGTAATATATGTGGACTTTCAGTAACACTTGATGTATTACAAGTAATTAAATATGCTACATAAGTAAAGAAGGTGTGATTCGATAGTAATTCAAAACAACGAATAAAATAAGTAAGATATATAGAAGGTAATGGAATAAGTAACTCGGAATAAGTATAAAAAACCATGTGATCAGTAACATATATACAATAGTCAAGTAAATAGTTGTTGCGAGATCGATAATATCTAATCAACACTTAGTAATTTACATTCATTTTATAATATGGCACATATTTCAGTAATATGAATACACTGGTCAAGTAAGTGCTTGTTGTGAAGTCCGTAAAACCATAACAAATGGTAAGTAATTTCCATATGTGTTATTACTTTGAACAGAATTTAGTAATTTAGAGACAATACTCAAGTAATATATATACAGTCTCAAGTAAATTTTTATTGTGTGTTTAGTAATGTATATATTTATATTTTATAGCACATGTTCAGTAATTACATACTCAATAATTGATGTATGGATACTAATAACTATAACTTCAGTAACAATTACAATGAGTTCAGTAATATGGACATTTGTAATTAGTAATTGCTCTATGAACGTTATTAACTATAACTTCAGTAACAATCATAATGCGTTCAGTAATATGCATATTTGTAATCGGTAATTATTGTATGGACATTAGTAACTGACGTAATCAATAATTATAATCAGGAATTTATCTTTTCTAATCTATACGTGGAATGATCATTCCATAAATGGACTGTATGCCTGCAATAATTTAAATGTGTATTTTTTTATCTTACTAAAATCGACCACCTATTTTTAAGGAAATGATTGATGAATACCCATTCATCACTCTTTATTCTTATATTTTAGCTATAAAAACCTTTGCAAATGCATGTATATGTCTGTAAATACAAATAATTATCAAAAGCATGCATGGTGTAAAAAGTTATAATTAGCATGTTTTTGTGCAAAAATAAAAAAATAAAGAGACAAAAGAAAAAGAGGGAAATATTTAGAATAAATATTGAGCAACCTAAACCCAAGGGAGAGCTCAGCATGGGCCTGACCGCATAAAAGCCAAAGTAGAGAAAGATATGGTGCTCATGTGTGTAAATATACCTGTAAATATTACAAAAATATTTTCCTCCAAAAATAGAATAAAAGTGGTTTGTATATATGGTGTATATTTGTAAATACAAAAATCAAAACAAAAATAGAAAAATTAAAAAGAAAACAAAAATACTCTACCTTGTGCATATTCATCATGTATATATTCCCCTATCTATATTTATTTCACCCTATAAATAAATAAATTAAGTTCCACAAAATTTTGTACATATTCTATCCTTTATGTTGTAAATAAATAAAATAAAAACCATAAACAAAATAAAACAAAAAGAACAAAATTAAAAACCAAAAATAACTTTGTACATATACCATGTGCATAAATGTATATATCTATTTATTTAACCATTGTTTATAAATAATAAAAATAAAATAAAAATATCTTTTCATTCCTAATTTTATAATATAAATAACTAAAATATAAAATGGGGATAAAAATGTATAAAAATAACAAATTAAAAATCAAAAATAAAATCCTATATTGTATATATACCTATATATCGCCCTATTATGTAAATACCTTATTTTCATTTTGAAAAATTAATTAAAAATCACAAAAAATAGAAAAAATTAAAACAAATATTTTTTATGTTTTGGGTTTTTAATAATTCGGCCATTTCCTATTTTAAATTGATTTTTCAAATCTTTTTGACATGGCCGCATCCCATTGGTCCACGGGGGATTGTTGACCCCCGGTCAACTCCCCCTGTGGACCACTTCCCTCGGATCCTGAGTGACCGACCCGACCTCTCCATTTATTCTACACTCGATCCGACACCAAAAATCCCAAACCCCGGGTCATACCTCTTCTGTGTAGATCCGTGACCCACGCCCGGGGTGGGTATGCGGGGTCCGAGCTCCATTTTGCTCACCTGACTCATTCCTTCTCGGACCCCTGGACATATAAAGTATCGTCTCCGGTGACCTTTTCTTTTATCTCTGGACCTTCCACTCGCAGCCAAGGACCTCCTCTGGTGAGCCTGAGTGACAGCTGTGCCCGCCGGAGTGGAAGTGAGGCTCGAGCACCTCTGGAAGCCTTTGATCCGGTGGCTCCCGGGCGCCGCCGCGAGCGCGCCCAGCCTCGGAGAGCCGACGACCCCTTACAGGCAATGACCCAGAAGCTCCCCGAGCTTCAGCCCAGTCGATAGCCTCCATCAGGTAGTCTTCTTAGCCTTTCGTTTAGCGTAGATTAGGATTTTTTGATTCCGGTAGTAGTAGCTCCGCCGCCTCCGCCCTTCGTCTCCGACCATCCATCAGCCCATCCGACACCGCCATCACCTTCACGAGCCTCCTCCTCACCTTCTCCACCTACCCATTCCCCCTTGCTCGCCCCGGAGCATGGACTTCGGCCCTCCACCTCCGTCGCTCGCCGGAGGACCGCCATATCGCCTCATTCTCCATCGTTCGCGTGCGCTGACGGGTCGAGGCAGTTTGCCCTCGACCCATCTTTCTTCCTGTGCAGGTTACAACGTCAGGAGAGCCTCATCAGGAGGCCAACAGCTCAGGCACAGGAGCTCCAGGCCACCGCCGTCGCAGTGCCGTTCTGGTGGTTGTCCGACTCATCGGAGACCGTCATCAGCTGCGGGACTTCACGGCGGAGCCCTTCCGCACTTCAAGAGCAGCAGGGGAGGTCCACCGTGCGCGCATCGGGCCGACGAAGTCGGCCGACCGACAGTTCTTCCAGGAGCCTTCCCCGACGTCAGATCTTCCTCTCCCTCCAGATTCAATCCCAGCCACCCATTCGAGGAGCTTCGCCACCGTCCGATCCTTCTGAGGATTGATCTGAGCCGCACGATCAGATGAAGAGGCATCTGTGATTCCTGAGCCGTCCGATCTCCACGTGCCATCTTCTCAGCCGTCGATTCACCAAGGGTTTCGCCACAGCGTACGAGGACCGTCAGATCTGCCACGTGGTGGACCCTCATCCGTTCGATCAGGCCCGTGCTTCTTGATTAAAGGCGCCCTTATTCTCACCCGTTGGATCATCTACGTGGCGTCATCTCAGCCGTCGACATTTAATAAAGGGTAATTTACCCATAGGCCCTTCTCTTTTTAGTAGTTTTCTTTCAATCCTGTAAATATTTTTAGGATTTTATTTGCGTTAGGTAAATTGCACTTTGGACCTTATCTTTTCTGCTATTTGCATGTATACCCCTGCCTGTAGTGTGTCACGTGCATCGACATGTGTTCTGTTGGGTTATTTGCATATTTAGCCTTGCAGTTCCTGGTTGTTCTTGAATGAATGAAACTTTTTAGTTAATTGCATTTATACCCCTGTGTGTGGTTTATTTGTGCATGTGCGTATATTTTTGGGTATTTTACAGTAGAGCCCTCAGACTTTTGGTACCTGTTACCAATTAGTCCGAGAACTTTACTTTTATTGCAATTAGGTCCCCGTGTGCCCCAGACACGCATCTCGCACGTGATTTCTTGAGATTTTTGCACCGGACCCCCTGGAACTTCTGGTAATTGCGTTTAGATCCCTATGCACTGTACCTAGGTTTTTATTTCGAATAAAATATCAAACTCACTCCAAATTCAATGAAAATTGGACACATGGCTCCTGCCATGGTGTAAAATTTTCTAGAATTTTTGGGGACATTTTTGATTTCATTTACTATTTTTCAAAATTCAAAAACACGCATTTTCTTTACCCCAAACTTTCAAATTTGTCCAAATGAGGTCCCTGATTATTGAAAATTAAGGGTAAAATGATGAAAATAATCAACTAAATTTCTATGGTGAAGGATCACATTGAGACAAATTTGAAAGTTGAGGTGCTACATTTTTACTTTTAAAGTTTGGGTATGACATTGAAATCATGTGTATAGTTCAGGGACATTTTCATAATTTACTCTATATAAAATACAAAAAATGCATGAGGTAAAAGTGAAATATACTTAAAAACATGCTATTGGATGGTGGAGGGTTCTCCATGTGGCTCATTTAAGCATTGGACGGTCTGGATGCACGTGTAACGCTTCACGGATGAGTGGTCGAGATTACATCTCAGTGGAGATCTAATGGCTACTGAAGGTCTCGATGCAACGGTCATAATCACAACTAGGGTGCGCTCTTGATCCAATGGCTTTAAGGGTGCCTGGATCAACTAGGAAGGATAGATGCCCTGCTATGCTTTGATCTTCGATTCCCCGTCCTCTAGTGGTGTTTAAAACTGTTGATGGGTTGACTCTGTTCATAGAGGATTTTGCAGCGGCTATTACCCTCAGATGTTTTCGGACCTCACTAATAGAGGCCTGAAGCTCCAACAAAACTCAAGCTTTAGGACTGAGCTGCATGTCCAAAAATTGCTCCAACAAGAGCTCTCGATTGCTCTGACCTGCATCAAAATGCTTAAGTGTCAATGACAACACTTATCAACTCATTAGATGCACAAGAAGATAAACAAATGGTTAGGGCAGATCTCTCCAGCATACAGTGAAGATGGGAGACCTGATCCCCTTGATCCTTCCAAGATCAGAGGTGGAAAATGCGTCGAGATGATGTAGGATGCGATGGAGAAGGTTATGGGATGAAAGGGTCAGAATACAATCGAGAACAAGCATAACATTGGCGGGAGCATAGAGCTCCAACGAGATATTTTTGGAATTTTAAGGCTAATCTGTATGAAATTAAACGGAATAAACTACATTACTATGCTAATGAATACACTAAGAATTGAAAGAAGAAGAAATAAAGGACTCACATGATCGGGAATAGCTGGGAGCAAAACCACCTGGAGATGCTCTCCAGTGATGGTGAAACATGATTCCTCCACCTTTTCCTCACGTCGATTCACTAGGGGGAATGCCTCCTCCTACTAGGACTCCTCACCAAAAAGGAATTTAGGGGTTACAGTGGATGAAATCAGATTGATTTTGATTGTAGAAGTAGGAGATACTATATAGTGCTTTGATTGGAGGGTCCTCTCCACTTAGGGTTTTCACGTTGATCAAAAGTTAATTGTGGAGGAGCTTGGATTCGTGTGAAAGAGCATTTGACTGAAAAAGGTTTCATGAAGGAGTCTGGGGACAGAAGAGGTCTGGATCGAGCAGAAGAATTTGGTAAGGAAGAGGGAAAATCGGGCTTGGGACCGGTCCAAAGGATGAGCAGGGAGTCGACTCGAGTCAGCCTAATATGTGTCTTGATAGGTCCATGTGGATCGCAAGAGGACAAAATAGGGATAAAATAGAAATAAAATGTAATAAATAGGAGATAATTTTATTAATTAAATCTTAAAATAAAAAAATTGTTTCTCATTTTATGTAATATTTTAGTTGATTTTTATTTATTTTTATAACCTTATTTGTTATATATTAATAGAGGGCTTATCCAGAGAGCCCTGTGCCCATTTGGGTTGTGGTGAGCATCAAACATGGGCTCGTCACGTGTATGTGTTGGTTCTATTTGAAAGGGGCGGTTTTGGCAATAGCAATGTGCTTTGCATTATTAACATAATAGGAATTCGAGTTAAATCATTGAAGACCGCAAAAACCACCAAGACACAGGTGAAAGAAAATAGATCAAGGGTCGTTGCGATCCGGATCTCGGAAGTCAATCGGTCAATTAAGAAAATGAAGTTCAGACCACCAAAAATAAGATAAAAATCAGATAAACACTATAGCGGTCCTGGCTATTAGATTAGCCTGGTATAACGACCAGGGTCGGACTCGGGGAGCACGTGATGGCCTTGCGGCCTACGAAGTAGTCAAAAATAGGGTAATATAAACAAATGAAATTTTTTGGTGGATTTTAAATTTTTATTATTTTTTTGGATTTTTGGTTAATAAAGAAAATGAAGAAAACAGGAGAACAAGCCAATTCAAGCAAATATTAAAGCACTCAAAACTCAGCCAAAAATTCAAATAAAATTTTTTTATGTATTTTATATTTTTACTATTTTTAGTGAATTTTTGGTATTTTTCTGATTTTTATTTAATTTTCTAAAAATCAAACAATGCAAAAAGACAACAACAATGTCTAGCCAAGCTTGAGGGACTTAGATAAAATATCTAAAAATCCCTAAAGAGCCTGGAGTTAATTTTTCTGTATAGTAGAAACTACAAAGAAAATTTGGCCACTGGAATTATTATTTTTGGATTTTTAAAATAATTATTAGAATTTTTATAGGTGTTTAGGTGTTTTTCTATTTTTATGAGTTTTATATAGTGAAAAATGACCAGTAGCTAATGTTTTTGTAATTTTTAGATGAGTTTTAATAGTTTTTGTCATTTTTCAAGTCAGTTCAATGGTATATCACCTCACATGGCTCTCCACATAGGGCACTTGGGCATTTTGTAAGGGTCCCCCTCTGCATTTACTTATTTCAATTTGGTCCCAAATTTTGTTAAATCGGTGTAATACTTCATGTTAAACTGTTAGACCTAGAACTTGTTATATTTACATTTAAACCTCTGCTAGGCACTTTTAAGCATAAATTTTATTTTTAAATTGGGCAATTTGCATGCTTAGTTCCAAGATTTTGTCCTTATGTTATTAAATGCATGAAATGTTCTTAGAAATTGCATTTTAGTCCATGTATTATTTATTTATTTTCTTGCTTGTACTTTAATCATTTTAAATAGCATTTAATTTAAAATTTTACAAGGAATTTATATTAAGTGCCACGAACCCATATTTATCACGTATAATTTCATAAGAAATTTAAAATTATTTTCCTACTTATTAAAAACATGTCATTTTCTTCTATTTAACTATTTAAAATCCATAAAAATTACAAAATATGTTCAAAAATTCCAAAAAATTACAACATGTCTATTTTGTCATATTTTAACATCAAACCCATAATCTCTAAAAATACAAAATTAAAATCCTAAAAACCACAAAACACATAAAAAGTTATAAAAGTTTGCAAAAATTCTAGAAAAATCTAATACTTATGTTTTTTGTCTCTGGATTTGCTTTGTGACATATAATATATATTAAAATTAGTTGGGGGTTTATTTTGCACTAATATATTTTTAAAACCCTAAATGAATTTCTGCATTTTCTATATTCACTATTTCACTTATTTTAAATTTTAAAAATCTATAAAAATGTAAAATTCCACAAAAAATACAAAAATAGAAAAATGATAAAAAGCATAAAAAATTATTTCTTATATTTTTTTATTTTGACATATTTTAAAATAAAAAGGTTAATAGATATATTATACCTTATATGTGTATTATATTTGTAGTTCTATATTATATTATCTATATTATGATTATCCATTTTCTTTTCTTAATTAAAAATAAAAAATTTACAAAATTAAAAACATTAAAAATCATATATTTTTTAATATCATTAAAAACCTACAAAAATATAAAAATTAGAAAAAAAGAAAAATATATAAAATATAGAAATATTATTAATTTTCATTAATTAATACTATTTTTTATCTATACTTGTTTCGCTTCAGTGAGTTCAACACCCTGATTATTTACCATACACACACACACTTATCAAAGCTATAATAAATTTTAACTCACACATTCACATCTTGATTGTTAGTCGTTATTGTGTGTTAATTGTTGATTAGTTGAGTATTTGGTCAATATAACGATTATCGATTTAGCTTATTAAGTTGATAGACCAGAGCCGGTGTTATAAATGAGTTCCTAAATCATGAGGCATGATCAACTAATCTACACTTCACTTACAATATCAAGAATTTGTCCAAAATTTCATATTTATTTCAATTATTCTTTAAAGTAATTGCTAAGGCATTAACAAAGTTGAAGTATAAGTTATTAATGAATCCAATGATTCATTTATTTAATACAAAATTTTTGACCTAAATACTAATTGCACTTAGAAAGCACACAAAATGATAAGACTTTACAAAATACATATAAAATTTAAATGGTATAATTATAGTGCATTCGTATACAAATAATTCATAAAATACAATTTTGGAAACCCATAAAGTGAGTCTCATTTATATATACAAAATTGAACTATACAATAAGTATATAATTAAAGAAGCTTCCTGATTTTCTATAAAGCTAACAAAAAACCATTTGACTTTATTTTAATAAAATAAACTTAATAATAATGTGAGTACAAATAAAAAAAGAAATCAAACATCACAACGTGCATAAATCCCAAGGAAATAGTATTTTTTATTTCTAATATGGTAAAATTGAAACCTAATATCTCGAGCATGTGGATTCCAATTTAAACCTACTCATATTTTAATTTGAGACTAAAAATATAATTTTCCATGGGAATCTTAGTTGATGAATATGAGTTATCTGTGTACTATGCAATTACTGATTTTTACTCATGCATTTTATGTCAAGCACATGTACACAAACTAACACTATAAATACTTTTATATTTTACTTTTTTATATGTGTTTCCTATAAAAGTATAAAAGTACAAAATCAAGAAAGAATAAAAAGAATAAAAAAGAAAATCACGTTGATAGCTATTTTATATTTATAAGGGATTGGCCGCGCAACTTGTTGCTCGTCTCCCATCAATTTCTATGTAATTTTCAAATTATCTAATCTAATATTATGGCATATCGATAAAAAAATTTATATGCCCATCTTCTCATTTTCTCTGCATGCCTCTAAATCAACCAATAAAGTAAAATACACAAATATTCCTAATAAAATGCATATAAATGATAATAAAATATAAAAGTCATAACAAAAAATTGAAAAAAAATCAAAATCAAATATATGTATTTTATACATGTAATTATGCCAAAGAAATGGCAACTCTTCATAGGAAAGGAATTGGGTCGTGATGGCTTCATGAAAGTGAAAGTTGCAGGAAGTTTAATTAAACTGTTTTCATGATTTTAAATTTTTCAAAATTTGACACGTAGCATATGGTTTTAAAGTAATCTTTGTTTGTAAGAATTTTTGGGTGAATAGGATGGTGATGCGTGTCACCCCACCTCATACCTCCTACTATAGATGCATGATGAGCATCTCATCTTAATTCTACATGCAATTGAGAGACGGAAAATCAGTCTCTTGATTGATCCCCCAAGTACTATCTCTGTAATGTCCCGGGCTTAGGTCCCCTCCGTTATCGAGGAAAATTGGCCCGGACAACTTGTTGGGTTCGGGTCAAAATGGACCGGTTGACAACCAACCAAAATGCTCAAGCTCAAGTTGTCAAGTAGTAATCCCCACCACTTATATACCACACCCACACTTCGTGAGTTTTAGGTATGGTACTATGTTTGGGATTGGGGTGTTACAACCTCCCCTACTTATATTCGCAACGTCCTCGTTGTGACATGGTCCATCACTTATTCCCAGTGATAGTGGCGGCCGCACGGGTAGCCTTTTTCCTCCAACCTCTTTGTAGGGGTGTCTCCACCTCTCGGGTAGCCCTTTCCGCTATCAGAGGGAATTTGGCTCTGATACCATTTGTAACGTCCCGGGCTTAGTTCCCTGGTCCGTTATCGAGGAAAACGGGTCCCGACAACTTGTTGGGTTCGGGCCCAAATGGACCCGTTGACAACCAACCAAAATGCTTAAACCCAAGTGTCAAGTAGTAATCCCCACCACTTATATACCACGCCCACACTTCGTGAGTTTTAGGTATGACACTATGTTTGGGGTTGAGGTGTTACAATCTCTCATCGCCTATATCTCACGATCTTCGGACTTAAAGATGGTTATTCAACTTCATGTGGTCTTTTTTTCTTCTGCTAACGACCGGTCCTAAGGTGAAGCAAAGGTCATGACAACACCTTGAATAGGAAGAATAAGGATCCAAGGAGTTTTGCTCGCCTTGCTATGTGCATGCCCGAGCATGTCCAGCTCTTGAGAGGCTACCCCATTGGTTGTTGGATCGGGGTGGGTTGGGGTAATCTGATTTGAATAGCAGCTGTTTGGGATGGTTATAAGGGTTGGAGAGGGTTGTAATAAAAAATGTGATGTGATGTCACTATGATTTGTAATGGATTTCCAACACAAGAAAAGAGAAGGGTAAATCGAGTTATCCCGAAATAATCGATTACCAAACGAGCCCCTAGGGTCCCGAAGAAGCCATCCCCATACCAACCCATTATCCATTACATCCCTTCTACCTCTATTCCATTGTTTTGTTTTGTTTTACCCTTGATTATTGTCTTTCTCTTTTCCATTTGCAGATATGGAGGAAAACAGGAGTGCAGCTGCCGTTGACCGTAGCCAACCATTGCCATGTCATCGAAAACTTTGCTAGGAGGCTCCAACTGTGACCCTCGAATCGGGATGTGCTCTAGCCACAATCTCACAACCGCTGGCAGTTCGATGGCTTGGATCAGTTGTTGGTTCTACTCCCAACCGTCCATCTAAGTAATGGAAAATACTATGACCCCAATACAAGTGATGCAAATGGTCGGATACGGATACGGATACAGATATAGATATTACTGTATTCTTATCTATTTTTATAATACAAATACAAATACGGATACAGATATTGACGGATATTAAAACTATCTTACCATATCTTTAAAAAATAGATACGGATGTAAAACGGATACTAATCGCACACAAGTAATGTAAGAAATACTCTATAGAATCGACTTAAATATATAAAAATTGGATGAAAAACATGTGATATTAATTTACTAAATTTGTTTATATCATAAAAGTTATATAAATTTGATAAAAGGAGATAGAGAATTATGTTATATAGGGTTAAAAATAAATCTATGAATATATTTATGTATGAAAACGGATATACAGATATGGATACATATGTTTACAGATATTAAAATAATATCTATATCCGGATCTATTTTAAAATGAATACGGATACCGATGTCAAAATCTATATAAAACGAATACGATGATGGATCGAATACAGATATATCCGTATCCGTTTGCATCCTTACCCAATACTATCCATTTAATATCACGTAAGAGGTCCATTCATCAAGTGCTCTCGTCGGCTGTGATGCTTACAAGCCGGAAATTTGCCCATGAACCCCATTAATTCCTCCTATTTGCAGGAGTTCCTTGGTTTTATGCATTTTAATTTCGTATATGCAGGGACGCATCTCAGCACATGCACCTAGTAGGACAATAAATTTCGATCATTTTATTTATTAAAAATAATATCTTATAAGGCTACTAATTCTCTACATTTTGCATACTTTTCCATAATTTTATGTCATGTGCGTAATTTAACGATTTTAAATTGATGAAATTGCTTGTACTTTTCTCATTTTGGACCTTTTAATTCATAGTAAATAGCATGCTTCTCCCCCAAAAAACTATTTTGTTCCTCTCTGCATGCTCCACAACATACATAAAATCATCCAAAAATGTTCCATAATTTATGTGTTATAAATAGGATTTTAGTTAATTTATTTAAAATATGATTATGCTATTCTGGAAAATGTGGTGTCATCGTATTCATGATCTTAATATGCATATTTGGAAATTTTGGTTCCAATATTATTGAAATTAGGAATTTTACATGAATTAAATGCTCAAAGTTCACGATTCAGTAAAATTATTATATAAACTCGGTTTTTAAAAAATATATTAAGATTTATCTATTGTCCAAAAATCATTCGTTTTTATTGTTGTTTACTTGAAGTTTTGCATAAAAAGCCAAAGCCTTTGCTACATTTTTAGCTGCATTTTAAATCCTGGAAGTAAAATAATGCATTCGCGTATAACATTTTGTATGCACTATCTAGAAAAATTCCCATAGGCCAAAATATTCCATTTATATATGTTCTCTATGATAATGAACTTAAATGCTGCAATTTCCTCATATTTTACCATAAAGGATTTTATTCCTTGAGTTATTACATTTATAAAATAAATAATATCTAGTCAATATTTATTTATTTTAAATCTAAAAAACATTTTCCCCCAAATTTTCGGAGTGATCTGAGCCTTGGTCCTAAATTTGTAAATCCCAAGTTTAATAAATTCCCCTTCATTTGCATTCATTTTCTATTTCCGCATTTCATTGAAAATTATAAACAAAATAAAATAATATATGTTGATATCCTAATCAAGAGGCTCTTTGTAACCGACCTTGAGCGAATTACATTAGGTTGAAAGCAACCTTTCACTCTTAGGGTGTGTTCGGTTCGGGAATAAGCAGGAATAAGGATAGGGAATAAGAAGAATAATAGTCTATTCTTTGTTCGGCTGGAGGATAGGAATAACGAGAGTAAGGTGAAATAAAGGTAGGTAAGGTGGAATAAAGATAGGAATAAGAGTGAAATAAGATGGAATAATGGGGAATAGTCGTACCACTGGGAATTGTGTCGGGAGGAGAATTGACCCCTTATTACAAAGCTTATTCTCCAACCAAACAAGGCCTTACTATTGGGACATCACCATCGCTCACTTGCAACGCCACCTCAAGCATAATTGTGTTGTTGTACAGGAGATCCTCTGTTGTAGTTCAGAGGTTTCATATATCGTCGGAATCATTGCTGACGAAATTCGAATGACATATAAAAAGGATATCGGGATGAACATACATAGCGATATTTTTCAAAAAAAATAAAAATTTTGACAAAAATAGAGCGAGGCAACCTTATCAACCCCATATATATACATATACATACCTACATACTCCATCAAGACGGGGTCGATTTTAAAAATCCTGTAATCATTTAAAAATGATTGTATAGATGGAAGCCGTATGAGTTTCTGTTTCACACGAAATTTTCATGACATAATATAGGGATACAGTGATAAATATTCACGGAAGAAATTTTCAAAAAAAATAAAAAAATAGAGAAAATAGGGTGGTGGGAACTAAGTTAACTAACCCTAGGGGCAGCCCCATTATATATGGTTCAATGGGACTGTCCCGTCTTATTTTCTGATATTTTTTATTTTTTAGAAAAACAATGTATATTTATCATTACATTCTTGTAATATTTCATTCCAATTTCGTAAAAAATAGAGATTCTTATGTTCTTAATCTAGATAATATCGATTACAGGAATTATAAGATCGTTTATATGATTCAGATGGATACAAAGATCTGTTTTTTATGAGATTTGAATGATATAAGGATATAATAATGATAATATATTATTTTATTAAAAAAAACAATATTGAAGTAACCCATTTTCGTTGATGATTTGATTGATTGATGTTCTTTGTATCCACCTAAGAAGTCATGGGCGCGTCACAATGTTGAGCTGTTCACGATGCAGTCTTTTCCGCTGCTGCTGTCCTCGTGGGTGCCGATGGCTCGACCTTCGAACCATACCGACGACGAGGACCAACCAAATCGGAGATGCTCCGTTCTATCTGACACGCGGCAGCATCTTAGATGCCCATCGTGGACGCGATCTTGGCACGACAGCGAGCCAGAGTGTTCCGGGTGAACCTCCACCGTATGGAACCTTTGGCACCGCTGCAACTGCTATACGTGGCGATATTGCATGCCTTGGAGTTTGCGGGACTTGTTGCCTTGGAGTTTGCGGGACTTGTTGGTACTGTCACGTCCGATTGAAATTATTTTAGGTCAGGTCACCCTCCGCTTGAAGTTACTTGAGGTTAGGCACGCGATGTGCCATATTCAGGTCCTCGTCATGGTCCATCCACGATCCAGCTTGCGATTCACGTGGATCAAGGTGTAATGCATGTTTCTTACTTTTTTTCTGGGTATTTTCTACTCGTATATTACAGAACAAAAATCATTGGTTACAAGGAAGCGTGCAACAGAACAATTTAATTATATAAAAAGAAACTGCAGTGTAACGCTCATGGAGGTACTGAGCTTGTTGCAATAATCCCCAAGTTAATGATTCTTCTATCCGTTTCGATGGTGGGGTGACCCTCGAAGAGGTTCACCTTGCATTTCGTTCAACCTAGATGACCCAGGTGGTCGCAGCAAGGGTCACCGTGGCTTTCAGTTTACTATTGCTAATTTAATTTAACATCTCCAACTCGTTATTGCAAAATGTATACGAGGTTAAATTAGCCGTTTAATAGAGAAATAAGTATGCTCCATAAGTTTCAAGGACAACGGTTATCGTTCGATTCTCATGTTCATTTCTGTGTATGGGCTCAACTAGTCGCACGTTCATTTTTGCGAGCATGTTTGCACCATTACTCGTCGCTTTTATGGTTGGTTTTAGATTTTATGCATATTATGACGAATTATGTTCGTGTTATATTGTTCGTTCACTTTGCGAGTAGGTTTATTTGCCACTTTTGATTTATTTCCAAACGAATGTCTATTTTCCTCCATTTTAATTTTGCCCTAATCCCTCACATCCTCCTCCTTCACCCGCTCCTCTTCAATTTGTGTCACTCACACTTCTTCCTCCTCCTCCTCTGCCATTATCTTCCTTCGCGTGCACCTCCTCTTCGACATCCTCCTCCACCACCTAAGCTAACACATCCTTCGCTGCCAGCCCTCCTCATTCTCCTCCTTCAACACCTCCTCTTTGGCCCGTGTCACCCGCAACTCCTCCACCACCGACGCCCGTACTTCCTCCTCTTCCTCCTTCGCAAGTTTATTCTCCTCCTCCGCCTCCATCCTCCTCCTCCACTCACACCTCCTCTTTGACATGTGTCATCGGTTGCGATCATCTTGACTTCGCCTAATGGGATGTTAGGGTAGTACGTAGTTCTACAGATGTGAGAGAACTGCTACAGGTGAATATACAGTTCTTCAATAGTATTCCCGTGGAATGAGGGTTGGAGCGCGAGGAACAGAGACTTTAGCTTAAAATGAGCATGTGCTGGTGGAATGCGAATCCACTCGGTCTTCTAGCTGTATCCAGGGTTATATATCTCTTTCAGAGTAGGTTAAGGTTCTCATTCCTCGGCTCCTCTTCTAGATCATCATGGGGTGGTTCCTCATTTCTTCCTCCTCCTCCTATTGGTTTGTTTCTCATATCATTCAATATGTCTTGGAATGCAGTCTACACTAGTACCTGCTCAGTCAGTTGCTGCTAGATGGCCTGGATGGAAGCCAGCAACTGAGCATTCATTTGGTTTTGATCCAGCATCAGACCCTGCTCTGTCTGGGGCGATGACTGTCTCGAGCCTTTTCCCTTTCCTGTCGGGAGGATCCATCTCAAGGTTTGAATCTGAGGAGATAAATTCTAGATTGGGATACATGATTGAGACTAGCTTATATCTATAACTAGGAAGCATGCCCGCGCTTCGCGGCGGGAAGGAATTTAGTTTGAAGATATAGAATATTATAGTTTGGAAATACATAATATTATGAAATTTATGAATATATAATATATTTAAGGGAAAAGAAGTATATAATAATAAGTATGAGAAATTTTGGTAAATAGAATATTAGATAAATATAAAATTTTTTAAAAGGAAAAAAACTATATTGTAGAATTTAGGAACATTATATATATTTGCAGAAAGTAATCATATAGTAACATTTATTGAAAGCACGAAATACACGATAATAATAATTTAGAACTTCGATTGTGAAGAAACATATATTAAAGAGTAATCATACCTTGTTAATGGTACCAATAGTTTGCGGTCGTTTAAGGAAAAAAAGGCAAATTCCTTGTCGCCAAGTTTTCTTGAAATTGATTGTTTTCATAAAGAAAGCATTAGATAAAAAGTACCTAACATATAAAGTTTAAAGTTTTTGGCAAAAAAGGAGAAGATAGAATCGAAAATGTCTCCTTGTTCACAACTTTACAATAAAACAACAGTTTTAAGTGTTTTAGAGACATGCAGAAATGACTTGTTGAAATCGGCAGCTTACAGGTACCTGAATAATTGAGAGGAATAAATATTAAAAAAGAAGAAGTTTATGAATAGTAAGTAAAACGAAGTTAGTGATATTAGTAAAAGTAAATGTGAAATTATAGTTGTTCATATTAATATGGTTGTTATATTGAAGAAGCAAAAATAATATACAGTAAATTTTCCTTTTCCCAGCAATATTAACCTGTTATAATTTCATAATTAACTACTACTACTATTAGTGGGTTTGCAGCAATCATAAAGATCGTGCAATTGCAACTGCTAGAAAGAAAAATTAACTTACCGATGAAAACTTAGCAGCAACGTAGATTCTTTATACACATCAACAATATGGACCATTGATTTCATGTGAAACAGAGAAAAATTATTATCAGAAATACAAAATAAATACAATACATAATATATAAAGCACAGTTATGAGATATATATAACCTCACTATTGTTGCATTACTATCAATCTCCTAATGGATTCCTTCCAATCTTCTTATTATATTAAACAAACAATCAAGAAAAAGAATCATTTAACATTAGTCAGTAGAAATTTCTGAAGACAAACTAATAACTAAAAAATATACATGTATTCGTTATCATTAATATTCTGCGGAAACGAAAAGGAGAATTGCATCACAACAACCATCAATAAGTATAGTGATATCATTATGGACATGAAGAACTTTCATTAAGCAGGAAAGAATAGTAACAAATATAAGTGAAAGAAATCATGTAGATATTATATGGAAAGCATAAGAGAAATTGTATCATAACAATTATCAAATACTTCAGTTATATCACAATTGACATACATAATTTTCAGTCAGCAAGTGGCAACTGTAATAAATACAAATGAAGTACAATTACACAAATCATAACAATCATGTAATTGTAGCTATTACGAAGCAAATAACTTGTCTTGCCGATGAGAAGTCAACAACTATGCAAATCTGAGTAGGCAGTGATTTATATATATTTCTCTTAGATATCATAGAGGAAGTTATAAATTTTAACGTTCCTTCATAAAAATTATCATTCAAGTATACAAAGTAAAAATTATATATTATGTAAAAAGTATAAGTGAGGAATGGTAGTACAAATTCTAAAAACCTTCGAATTACATCAGTTAAGAATTAAATAATTTACTTTACCTAGGAGAAGTCAACAGCTACTGAAAATCACAACAGACATCAACAATATAAACCATCAATATCATGCCGAAGAGGGGAAATACATTATCCAAAATAAAAATGCATGCAATACATAACATACAAATAACAGTTATCAGAAATGAGAAGAATATTTAAAAAGGAAGTATATGCAAGCAACCAGCAACTGTAAGGAATTTAACTGAAGAATGATAGCACAAGTCCTAAAGATTGTACAATTACATATGTTAGGAAATAAATAATTTAAATTACCTGTTAGAAGTCAGCAGTTAAGGAAAATCGGAGCAGACATCGACGACGTAGGCCATCAATATCATAGAAAACAGGGAAAAAATATTATCCCAACATAAAAATTACATGCAATAACAACATATAAATAGCAGTGATGAGATATGGTAACAAAAATTAAGAAGGAAATATATGTAAGAAACCAAGAACTCTAAAAATTTAACTGAAGAATGAGAACACAAATCCTATAGATCGTCCAACTATATCTGTTACGAAATAAGTACTTTAACTTATCTATGAGAAGACATCAACTAAAGAAAATCACAGAAGACATCAACAATGTAAACCATGAATATCATGCAAAAGGAAAACAAATATTATCACCAATAAAAAATACATGCAATACATAACATACAAACATCAGTTGTAACATACAGTAACAACATTTTACAAAAGAAATTCATCCGTACAGCAATAAATACCATATTGTCAAAAGCTGAACATACTTAACATCATACATACATAAAAAGAAGAATCATATGATACTATCCATAATGAAAATCATATTACAATAACCATGAAGACAGTCTAAAAAACAACTTACAATTACATAAAGAAGTTTAATTTTAAAGCACCAACCATCCATAAATGATTATAAGAAGACAAATAGAGGAACCACGATCAAAGAAGATTAAATTAGAGAGACAAAGGAAAAGCTTTCTTAAACAAATGAAGATCTAAAGCACGAGCCATCCATAAATGAATAGAGGAAGTGAAAGAGAATATGTATGACAATCCAACAAAAGAAATTATACAGTAGTCACAGAGATCATAAAAACCGTCTAAAGAATTCAGAAGGACATAGATCCAGAATCAGTGAACACAATATAAACCATCTCGACTATAGGTGGAAAAAGAGGAGAAGCATAATACAAAGACATCTAGAGGGTAGAAGGGAAGGAAAATGTAGGAGGAAAAATTATTCGCACACAAAAAATATTTATACAGCAACGACTGAAACAATAGAAGCACTAAATTTTAAAAAGGATTGATATGCCAACATGCAACAAAAAAATATATACTGCTCACACAGATCGTGGAAATCGTCAAAAAATATCAGAAGGACATTCATGTCATAACATTTCAAAAATAAGAAAATATAAAAAAGATACAAAACAATCCAATACAAAGTTATCGAGCAGTAGAACTTGTTCTTAATCAGAACGCACGTCTAATAATAGTAACATTCTGAGGATCCATAAGATCCAGAATCAGGGAGAACTCCATAATCATACAAACATAAGGTACTATACAGTATAAACCATCTCGACTATAGGGGGAAAAAGAGGAGAAACATAATATGAAGACATCTACAGGATAAAGGGGAAGAAAAGAGGAGAAGGTTTGACCTTTAAAGAAGAATGCGGGGAAGAGAAGAAAAAAGAAACCAAAAAAGAGGGTGATGAACACATACCGGTCATCCGAAGATGATAAACCTTCTTCAGACATTCGAGAAGAAGAGAATGACAAAACTATTACTAGAAAGAAACATATCCGGAGGAGAAGAAAGAGGAAGCATAGTAGAGTGATCGACAGAAGGCGGTGGAAACCAAGAAGCTATGGTTTTTATAATGGAATTTAGAAAAGGGTACATGATGGACGCGTGCAAGGTAACATGGAAGCATATCAAAGCTGGAGGCAAAAAGACGAAGAAGGGAAGGCATGCGGCAAGCGGATAAGATAAACAAAGAAAAATGGGGGAGACGAACATACAGTGGGAATGAGAAGTAAGGGGAGCGGGAGCGGAAGGGAAACAACAGAATTCAGGATGACACGTGGCAGTAGGATAGGATGAAACCCGCTAATAGTATAGAGAATAGATGTAAGAGGAATCCCAACCAGACCAACTGTGAAACTAAAGACCAGATGCAATGATGAATCTGCGATTAAGGTGAATCCCAGGCTGTCGTGAATGGATTAAATGATGTAGACTGAAATCGACCTCCATTTGCTATGGGCGGAAGTGGAGGTTCTCAGAAATCACCTCGAATTATCGACAATGTCGAGTCCAGTGAATCAATGCGGGTGTCGACAGAGTCCCGACTAAACCATCCATGGATCAACATCATAGATGAAAATGGAAGATAAATGCAGGAAGAATGATGGTCAATGAGGAATAAAAAGAGTGTGGAATAGTAATAAATCTCGAATAAAGCATAGGGTCAAAGAGGAAACACACGGGACAAAATTTTACCTAAATATGCGGGACTTGATCTTTGAACCTTAATCTAGATACATCCAATACACAATACAAAATGGGTTCACCAACTCTACATATGTGAAGCTGTAAGGGATCAGCTATTTTTATCTTTTCACTTTTAAAGTTGTTATTTCAGGTATATCTTTTTAAAAGTTTAGATGCTAACCCTATAAGAGTGAGAGTAGTACCGGAAAAGTATTCCGTGCTTGTCCTCCTTTTTTGTAACATGTAGTTTTCACTTTTTGAGGTCCTTCTAACCCTTCCTAGATCCCTACTTAACGAAAGAATGAGAGAGAGAGAGAGAGGAAGCTGATAGGCAAAACCACTACTTCGGACCTCGCTCGTAAAGGAATCATCCATGAGTGTGCAAGGCCCTACTCGGATGTAAGATGATGAGACAAACACACCCGTGAGGGCATGGTCTAAGATCGGTACTTCGGACGGGTTCGGTGATCCACATAAGACGGGAACATCATCATTGATCAAGTCCTACTAGTCCGCATACGATAGAAACACCATTACTTCGAAAACCTAGGCGATACACAAGGCAATTTCAGACTGGGTTTTTGGCTCTAATCCTTAACGGGTACGCCTCGTTCATGGGAGGGGTTTTAGTCCCCTTTTAAGGTACCTAAAAACAATGAGGGCTTTATGAAACTCAAATAATGTAGTACATTGCAAATTTTAATTACAGTCAAAATTTATTAGTAGTTCCCTTGTTTTAGTTTTTGGATTTTCACTTTTTATGGATATTTGCATACAAGCGTCTAACGATTTTGTAAATTTTTATTTAAGTCCTACGTATTCAAAATCAAAGAAAGATAGTGAAAAAGTCGTGCAAGTTGATTCAATGATGTAAATCTCACCACTGAATCTAAAGATGCATGTAGAGTTAGAGGACTTACAGTGATTCCCAACTCTCTCCATGTGGTATGTAAAACATAATTTTAAACACATCTACAAGGTGGTGTGCAATCGACAAAATCATCCTAAACAGTAGCTGCTATTAGTTATGAAAAACTACATGTCAACTATTCAGAAATGAACCTGAGAGTCCGGTCTTCGAGACATTTCGTTGCCCGCCACAATGGGTCCTGCCAACACTGTATGATGATTCTCTCGGCACGTGGGATCAAGTCCAAATAATTGACAATTATTAATTTGACTAGATCCAAATGTAAGAAACTATAGGCACATAATTCTTATTAAAGTTTGGACGTAACTACTGATACAAGAAGTCCTAAAGTCTAGGGGCTCCATACACACAAAACAAATAAAAATAAAGTCATAAAACTCAAAATATCATGGAACAAATAAAAATAAAGCGATAGAAGCCCGAAAAGCTACGATGAGGCCCCCAAGTGAACAATCACCCTAACAATGGACCTCGTGAAGTAAAGTAATGTCCAAGTTCCTGTATTACTACAAATAATGATAATGAATAAATGAATCACACTCTCTTAAAAATAAATTTAAAATCCTAGGCTATAATTTATGCTAAGTGTCTTCCTGGTCATGTATATTGCCTCTCCAACTGGTTAGGTTGAGAAGTCTAGTCTCCACCATGCTTGGTTGTCTCAACTCCCTATGAAGTCCTCGTGTAGCGGGCCCTCACATCGAAAACAACAAGAGAGACAATAGAACAAGTACAAATAAATATGAGCTATAAATATGCATAAGTAAGAGAGAAAAAGAAAAGTGTGTACAAAATAAAATAAAAGAAAATTATGTACAAATTAGGCTACACTATGTTGCTCCCTGTCAATGAAGCCATTTGGTGACGGAGAATTTTTCGTATGGGTCTAAAAATTATCCTCACAGAGTGGGAAGATGATGTGTCACTGAGGCGACCCATAAGAAATCCTGAGTCAATCAACAAGTACCCATAATATAAAATTAACCAATGAATGACAAAAATGTGGATCACAATTTATTATACTCTACAAACAAAGATGTATAACATATAAGCATGTAGAGGTTGAATCACAGAGAACAAACATGGAAGACAATAATTATTAATTATAAATAAATAATGAATAAATAATACTTGTATATTAGTACTACTGTCTATTAAATGACCAAATTAAGGTTTTTGTGGGTTTTAGTTTTTTTTTTATATTTTTATGATTTTTAATTCCATTCTCTTTTTAATATATAATATATAAAAAATCTATAACTATATATACAGGGTAATACAATTATAAATACAACTAAAAATTATCAAAAATGCAAAATAAAACATTTTTGTGTTTTTATAATTTTCTAATGTTATTTGTGATTTTAGTGGTATTTTATAATTTTATATATTTTTAAAGTAAATAATATCCCAGAATAAGGATTGAATAAATAGACAGAATTATTTTGGAGTTTAAAATAATAAATAAAATCAAAATTTTCCAAAATTATTTTCATAGGTAATAACATATATAAATAAAATTACAAATTATGAATAAATATTTTTGGAGTTTTTGTCCAATTGTTATATTTTTATAGTATTTTAGAGCTTTTTATTTTTTATAATTTTCTTTTTCTATTTTTAGTGGTTTTTGTTCTGGAGTTGTAAAATATAATAATAAACAAAATATATTGTTTTAGAATTTTTTTATTACCACTTTATTTGGAATTTTTATATTAAATAGGGCAGAATGTGATCTTTTTTATTTTTAGAAAATAGGAAAAACGGCAAAAATTCTAATCTAAAAATATGGCATGAAAGTGTATACTACCATGCACTTAATCCTATTTTTTTCATAATTTTGGAGCATGGATGATACTTTTAGTAAGTATAAAACAAGCACAAAAATGTATGAAATTGCAAGGTATATTTGTAATTAAAAATAATGTAGGGGCGAATGTGCAAATAACTCAAAGATTTACAAATAATATTTGAAATTTAAATACTCAACATGAATACAAAAGCATCCGAGAGTATACATGCAAAATGACCAGCTCATGTGGAACGACATGTAAGTTGAGCAGAACTGGACCGAAGTGTAATATGTAATAACTCTAAGGGTCCATGCATAAAATTTGTAAAATATTTACAATGACATATGAAAGATTGAATATAAAATAATAAAATACAACAATGCAGAGGTTACATATGAAATTTATCCCTATATGTATTGATCGAAAGGTCGCATGTGCTTTACATAAACACGTGGCATGAACTCCTTGCTCGACGACGCTTTGCTGATCTACGGTCAGGATCAGATCTAGGATTTCATCACATGGGCGAAGCAGACGATGATCATATAACCAGGATCAAAATTAGAGTAGAGATCCAATCCAGCAGCTACGGCTCTCCCTGAAGAACAAGGAAGAACAAGTCTTTAAGTAAGCTTTGATTGATCGATCCTCTCTCCTTCAGCGGTCTCCAAGGTTTCTCAAGTACTATAGATGTTCTCTAAAGTGGTATGTAGCTTCTAAGGGCTTCAGAAAAGATAGGGACCCATTGAGGTGGTCTTGGCTGGTCGGTGAAGGTCTAAGCTCCAGGGGACTTGTACTTGAATTAAAATAACCCACAACTAGGCTCTTTAGCTCCAGGTACCTACCCAAAAAGATAACAAGGTCGAGGGAAAACAACCTCGACCCACTAGCAAGTGGAATAATGTCAAATGGAAGAGGGCGGAGGTACTCCAGGAAATGATGGAGGTGGAGCACCCAAATCCTGATCTAGTGGGGATTAGGTGTACTGGAGGTGCATGGGGCTTAGAGGAAGCTAAGGGAAGAGAATGGGGAGAGAATGGGGGTCGGTCACAGTTGAGAACACGGCGGAACGGGGCTGGAGCTTGGAGCTCTAACAATTTTTTTATTTTGAGATTTAAGCTATTCTACTGATCTAATGAGGAAACAAAATGTGGGAATGTAAAGCCTAAGGATAAATCTCCCTAGAAATGTAAGAAAAAGCGTAGCTCATACTTGGGGACCATGGAGCAGAGTTGCAGTCAGAGCTCCTTGGACCGCCTCCTCTCCTCCTAGCATCGCCTCAACCTCGGGGGGTACTCTTTTGTCGTCAGGAGCGTGCGCGCGCGCGCACACACACACACACAAAAGCAAGGAGTTTTAGGGCTCGAAGAAGGATCAAAATGAGCTAGGAATGAGGAGCTTTTATTGGGGTCCTTATTCGATTAGGATTTTTGCATGAAGCGATGAATCTTTGCCCTTGAAAAAGACTTGGCGTGATTGAGGGAAGATTGAAAAAGGTTTTTCGTGAAGGAATCAAGATGAGAAAGTCAATGCATAGAATGGGAAAAATGGGAGAGGACAGGTTGAATGACATATGACACGTTAGGCAGTTGGAGGCAGGGGAGTTGACTCAAGTCAACTAGGGTTAGCTTCTGTTAGTTCACTCCACATGGATCAACTAGAACATTTCGATGGGAAATTTATTGGTAAAATCAATAATAAATCGATAATGAATTAATTTTAGACTATAAAATAAAAAAATTATTTTATAGTATTTATTTATTATTATTATTTATTTTTATAGAGTTATTTATTATGAGTTAGTATTTACATGTATAGTTATATATATTTACCTATATACAACTTATTTTATTTTTATTTTGTATTTTAATTTTTATTATTTTATATAATTAATTTATATAACTGTAGCTCACTTAAATATACATAAATATATTTTTATTTATATTTTTTTGATGTTATTTGCACACTTAAATAAATATGGGTATTAATTATATAAATATAAGTATAATATAAATAAAATGACTACTTTGTTCGAGTATATTGTACAATAGGGGTCCAAAACTCAACTTTTACATCTTAACTCCAAATGAAATGGAACAACCTTAATGAAATAGCTATTTAAAATTTATATATAATTATAGGCGATTTTGATGAATTTTGAGTTTTTATAGAGAATTTATTTGTCTGTGAAGCTTGTGTTTTGGATTCTTATTCAGAGTGTAGAATGAACACTGTATTTTATTTTTGGATGAAATCAATTTGTATTTTTCTTAGTATTTTTATCTACAACTTTCATGTATAAAGTTTATTGATTTGAGGTATAAATACTAAAGAATAAAATGGATCCCAAAAATGGATTATTTCAGGATAAAAATTAGGGTTGTATTCTGTTTTTGGATCCTTGTCTCCGCCTACTTTATTCCGCATGACGTTTAGGTTTCAGGGTTTAGGGTCATAAAATACCTTTGTCATTTTATTTTTCTATTTTTTTTCCTTTTTCCTTTATTTTGTCTTTAAATAGTGTATTTTATACAATATATACATAGTAAATAATAAATATTTATCTTGGAAAAAATGATATATACATGTATTTAGCGAATGTTTAATGGCTAAAATGAAAGAGTAAAGTGATGAAATGTAGATTCATCAAGGATTGAGAAAAAAGAATGTACTATGACTAGGGTAGTCAAATATCCTTTGTATCTTGACTAGTGTAGCCAAGTCTCCAGCTGTATGCAATCTTGTAACTTTGACTTGAAGCATAGGCTTTACTTATTGGCACATACTATGACAGGAATGATCTTTCAATGACTTTTTGCCAATCTATTTTTTTGGACTTTTTGATTTTGTACTACTACTTTTTATACTATATATAGTAGCATTACATAAGGAATTTTTCTTCTTGAGCCAATAGATTGTACCTCTTTTGAAGCTTTATTGTAACCCATAACATCCTGTCTATAGACATCCATGCTACTAGATCGGGTTGGGGTGCATTATTCCCCTATCGGGGTAGCGTATCTTTCCACACGTATGCTTCTCAAGCTAAAGAATCCTTCCCTCACCTCCTCATCAGAGTTGAGCTAAGTGCGGATTTCTTATCCAAGTTAGGTCATTGTCCTTAAGAGTCATGCATGCGCTTCGAAATATTCTACTGAGGCTAATCAAGGTGACATGTGAACACAATCTAGTAGACTCAAAGAATTAAGTCTCATTAACAAGAAAAGTCTTAATTCTATTTCCTATAAGATTCATGTTAAATTAAGTGGATTAAGGTCAAGACCAAGCTCTAATATTCAGGTTTTATTCTAGACTCGTGTTAATTATCATATCATTCTAAAAAATGCTTATGTAATGCAGGGATATTTTTGTGAAGTAGTTTTCAAGTTTTGAACTTTTTTATGAAATTGTTAAACTCTTTTGAAGATTTTCATGGGTTTTGAAAATTTTAAATTTTTAGCAATTTTTTTTAAATGGTTAGTAAATTTACAAACATTCGCAAACAAACGAATATTTTTCAAGGATTTGAAAATCATTTCACAAATATTTTTGAAACATTTTCAAAGGATTTTTCAAGACACTTCACAAACATTTTCGTAATTATTTGTAAAACATTTTCAAATCGATTTTCAAAAATTTACAAAAAATTTCACACATATTTACAAGTGTTTTTCAATCTTTTTATTTGTATACCCTTACCCATGTATATTAGCCATATTATTAAAAATACAAGAAAGTACGAGTTATGGATAACGTATATATACCCCCATATACTTACCTCTAACTATGTCCTCGTAGTGACCAAGGAGAAATAAAGGAAGACATAACTTATACTTAGTATAGAAAAGACTATACTACAATGACTCAATAAAAGAATAAGAAGTCGATCATCCCGCCTATACTTAGAATCAACTAATCCTAAATATAGTAGATTGTACAGAAAGTGTGGATGATCAATGATGAGAATATAAAAAGTTATTAAGTCAACTACTTAGATTGTCTCCCCCTATACTTAAGGTAAAATATCCTTAAGTGTAGATAGGATATCAACAAGTTGGGAGACAAGCAAGGGAATGAAAAAGAATAACTCGAATCAATCATCCCCCTACACATAGGATGAAGTATATCCTAAGTATAGCACTTATGAAAGGGAAGAGTGGGTGAACGAAAGAATGAAAAATAAAAGACAAAGAATTAATCAAGGAAAATATTTTTTGTTCATTCTAATATCAAAATGCTTCCACTATCAGGCAATGCATTCACAACATACATCCATTTCCATTTTCTCTACAATTTTTTGAAGAATATCCACAACTTTGCATCAAACAACCAAACCTTCTGACTGGTTCGAAAGTCTTCCTTCAGATGTGCTTGTCGTGCCAACGTTGGACTTTCTTCTTGTACATTAGGATGTTGTCATAGGCATACTCTCAGAATTCCAAGAGTTTGTTCAGAACTAACTTATACTTTTCACCACTTCTTTGTGAGTCTAGGTTGCAAATATTCACTACCCATAAAGATTTGCAAATGAGCTCAACTAGAGGTGGCATGTCTTCCCATATAGAAGCTGAAAGAAAGAGATTTTTAATGGAGTCTTGTAGGTCATGCAATAAGCCCATATATAGGAATTAAGAAGTTGAGACCAGTTCTTTCTATCATGTCATACAAGAGTCTACAAGATTATCTTGATCTCCCTATTAGATAATTCAACCTAGCAATTTTGACTGTGGGTCGTAAGGAGAGGTGACACAATGGTCGATGCCATAATCCTTAGAGAATTTTCTCACTTCTTTATTCAACAAATGACTACACCAATTTAAAAACAAGATTTTAGGAATTCGGAACCGTGAAATAATATAGTCCTCAAGAAAATGACAAATAATATGGCTATGAACGACCCGGGTGGGGATAGGTTCCACCCAACAACTCACATAATTGAAGGTGAGAAGAATGTATTCCAAACCCTGATTGTTGAACATCGTGTACCTGAATAAACTTCAAAGGCATCGAATATTTGGAACCAATGATCCCTCCCAATTTCTAGTAGTCAGTGCAACCTTTCACATATGTTGCATCATTCTTAAATAGTGTGGGCCACGATAGGTCACTATGTCTTTTGCTACTGTCCTATTTCTAGAATGGTGTCCTTGACGAATCTCTATTTCAACACCTTTATTCTATCTTTTTAGTCTTAAAACACTAGTAAATATATGTAAATACCCTTAATGTGCACAAATTAACATTCATGCATTGTTGTGTAAATATTGTACAAATACTATTTTTAACGCCAAAAATAAATAATAAAGAAAAGAAAAAGAATACAATATCGAAGATATTTTATAACCCTAAGCCCCTAGACCTGGGAATCTCGATGACTAGGTCGACAAGGAATAAAGTAGGAGGAGATACGGGTCCAAAATACAATAAAATCCCTTTTATTTATTCATTTGTTATTAATTTTGGGACCTATTTTATATTTCTCTTTTTATACTTCAAATAAAGAAAATTTGTTCATGAAAGTTGTAGATACTTAAATATAGAAAAATCAAAAATCTGTTTCATACGAAAATAATATACAGAATAAAAGTTAGTCTAAATAGAAATCCAAAATCTCAACTTCCCAGATCCGTATCTCTCAAATAAGAATTCAAAATATATAAAATCACTTTAATTACATATAACTTTTAATAAGCTATTTAATGATGGTGGTTTCATATTTTTCGGAGTTAAGGTGTGAAAGTTAGGTTCTGGACCCCCATTGTATAATATACCCAAATAAAATAATCATTTTATATATTATTATTTTTTTATAATTTATATTTTATAATCTTGTAAATATTATTTATAATATATGTACATATTAAAATGGGAATAAAACATAAAATAAAACACTAAATTAAAATATGTATAGAAAATACATAGATTATATATAATAACTATACTTGTATAAATAATACACCTATTTATTTAAGTCTATATATTAATCAGAAAATATAATACAAATATATTTTTAATTTTATAAAAAATTTTAAATTATATAAAATAATAAACTAAGTTGATAAAATAAAAATACAAATAAAAATAAAAACTCAAAAACATAGATGATTATACCTATATATTAGTCCCTAAAAAGTAACTTGTAATTATCTATCTCTAAAAAATAATAATCATAATAAAGTACTTTATAAAATACTAAAAAGTTTTATTTTATAGATTAAAATAATAAATTCATTTTTTTATTTTTTATCTATTTTGTAAATAATTTTGGGTCAGGTTTTTTCCGATTGGTCCACATGGACTAATCAGGTTCACCCGACTGTTGACCTTGATCAACTCTCTGGCCGAGGCCCTAGGCCTCTCAGACCTGGTTTTTACCCTTCTTCTTAATATTTTCCCTGTCGTTCCTTTCACAAATCCACTTCTATTCAGTCTACGATATTTCTCCTTATGCATTGGTGATGCACAATTGAGGCTTTCCTTGGGTTGTGGATCACTACAGCGCCCGAGGTTCCACGATCTTTGACGCCGTTCACCTCGCTGTACAAAACTCCATCTTTGACCACTTTCTCATTTTTAAACCTCCTTTGACCATGCTTTGTCCTACTCTGTGCGCGTTGGATTGAAGGATGTGATAGAGTCTTCTCTAGCCACCTAGAGCGAGCTCAAGCGAGGGTGGGGGCGGCTTCCACCTTCACCTTCGACCACCTGGTCGTCGAGGTCTACCTCATTGGCTTCACTGGCCAACTCGAGGTTCTTTCTTGCATTTTCTTGCTCAGATTCATTACTAGGTCAATTTCTGCTTTTATTTTTCTCTTCTAAATATGTAATTTAGCTGTTAAACCCCACATCGTAGTTCACCGGAGCTGAGCTCCGGCAAACTCCCCACTTGTGCTCCTCCAGTTCTCCGATTACGCCATCGCCGTCCACCTTCTCCTACACTTCTACATCATGTTCCACCATCCATTCATCTAGGTTGAACCCCAATTTGGCTGAACGGACCTCGACTCCTTCACCGCATCGGAGGTCCGTCGCTTCACACCACCTCTCACCTATCCCGTGTGCTAAGGAGTCGAAGTAGTTTGACCTCGACTAGTCTTCATTTATTGTGCATGTTTGGAGCTTGACGACACAATTAGGTGGCATTTGGACCCCTGCCAAAGATACATGGAGCTTCTCCACTTCTCCACCTTCGCTAGCGAACTTCGACGACCGTCGTCCATCTTTTGAGCCCCCAACCGCTAGAGGATCCCTGCAGGAACACTTCTAGGCATTTGGAGTTTCAAGGAGCATCAGAGGAGGGAGATCGGGCCTGGAGAAGCTCGCCTCGCTAGAGGTGCTTCCCTGTTCATCCTCAGCCTTCCTCAACCGTTGATTCTGGTCATGTTCTTGGTGGCGCACAATAGTTGATCGATACAGCCTATCATTGACCGTGGATCTCCATCGGGAGATCTAATCTTGATCATTGGAGGCGAACCAGCATCAACGAATGTGGGAGCGTTATGTGGTTTAGTGAACCAAAATCCGACCGTCCTCATCCGCTTAGGTTTGGGCATTTTCCAACCCTGCCCAGTCATTTTTGTTATTTGTTTCTTAATACATCGACCATTTAAAGTATTTTATAAAATTTGTGAAAAGGACCCCAAACTTCTCTTATTTACATTTTAGTCTACGCCACGTCACCACACGTACCTGTGCGCTTGAGGTGACATTTTACAGGTGTACCCTTGTGAGTTTGGATATTTGTATTAGGTTCAGTAACTTTTTATTCCATCCAAATTTTTTTTCTGAAATTTATAGATTGACCCCTAGAGTTAATTTCATTTACAAAAATGCCCCCATCAGTAATGTAGTTTCTCTTTATTATCTCTATTTATTTAAAATACCTACATTGCTCTAAAAAATCCCAAAATTTAGGATTATGTGCATGTGTTGTAGATTCACGCCTAATTTTGCATTTTCAATTTTAGGCATTTACCTATTTTATAAAAATCAAAATAGCCCATTTATTCCCTATCTAGCTTATAGAATCCATAAAAAATATAAAAAGTTTTGAAAAATTCCAAAAAAAATGTATTTCACATTTGTTTAGTAATTTTACATCTCTAGACCAAAAATCTGTAAAAATTACAAAAGAAAACTCTAAATAGAAAACCCCAAGAACACTTATAAAAATATATAAAGTTCCCCAAAAAATCCAAAAAGTCTGTTTTCTATTTTATATTTTTCTATATATTATTATTTATTTATTAAAATTAATTTAGAGAAATGTTGATTCTGTTTTCTATTTTTATCTCCATTTTAATTTGACCTATTTAATTAAACCCAAATTTAGGGTATTTTTTACTTTAAAAATATATAAAAATTAGCAAAAACTCCTAAAAATGAAAAAAAATAAAAAAATATTTTAAAACCCAAACATATTTTATTTTATTGATTTGAATATATTTACTATTATTTAGATCTATATTAATCTTTATTGTATATATACTCGCATATATAGTTTTGTTATATCTTTAAAAGGAAAAGAAAATATAAAAATATAAAAAGAAAATATAAAAATAAAAAATTAAACATCAAAATAAAAAAAATATAAAACAAAAATAAAATTAAAAAAAATTAAAACCGACAAAAAAGACATATAGGCAAAAGAATCACAATCACATTTTTGTGCTTCATTGTCCAATCTATCTATTTTTCTCCCTGTATTTAACACTACATACTTGCACTATACACACATTTTATAGACTTAAATAAAAAAATTTAACTCCACCTTTATTTTCATTGTTTGATCATTGATTGTTGGTTAGTTGTTGATTAATTAGGGTTTCTTGAGTGTCACCACAACGACTGTTTCTCCACCTTATGTGAGATATATTTAGACCCACGAAAAATCCTAGTTATTAAATGGCATCGTTGCTGTGGAGCAATCATGCATAGATTGATTTTGATTAATTGTGATTTATTTGTCTACAGTTTTTATTTTATTAATTTTCTCTTTTAGTTGATATTATTGTGGCTTATTGACTTTGTTGTGAGAAACATGGATCGAGAGAGGAGCTCTTCTTAGATTACCTATGTACCCACATGAGATGACTTTGACCTAGAACAAAGGAGGACTTGGAGGGAATTTTGAAGACAATTTTTGTGTATTTATTTTTGTAATTTAAAGTGAGAGAGAGAGAGCCTTTTATTGTAGTAACTTGGACACTCTCATGACTCCACACTTCATGAGGTCTAGTGCCCGAGGGATTGTTTCTTTGGGGGCCTCATTGGCTTTTTCGTGATTTTTCTCGTATTTTTTATTTTGTTTCCGATTTTGTTATCTTTATTTTGTGTGATTGAGCCCAAATTTTGGGACTTGCCTAACAATAGAATAAGGCCAAACACCTAATCATATTTTCCTTCTCCTATAGTATTTGTTTGGACTTAGTCAAATTTTGAATTGTTTCTCACTCAATCTTGGACCCACGCACCGCAAGAGTCCTCTATACATTGCTTACAGGATCCATCGTGGTGGGCACCGAGGAGACTCCAAGACCGAACCCTTAGGTTCTATTTTGAGTTGTTAGCATTGGTTCTTTATATTAATAGCAGTTTTTTTATCTAGGATGATTTCATCAGCTTGCATTTGCATATAGTGTTGATTTTCAATTCTGCCTAGCATCCTTGCATGTAGAGTGTTGGAGGCAAGGTGAGGATTTTTCTTTAGCATACATCATCATTTTCTACTCGCATTGCTTTTCTGACTCTCCCTCTGATTTTGAGCACCTAGGAGATAAAAAGAATTGAATACCTCGGTAGGCTCATGCATTTCTATTAAAAATCTAAAAATGTGATAATAATAAAATTGGGACTGTTAATATTACGAGACCCTAAAAAGACCAAAAAGAAAAATATTTGTCTTGGGGCGAGTAATCCCCTCATTGTCTTCTCTTTTACTTGCTCATGTACACACTAAGGTTAGTGCCCAAATCCCATCAAGCCAACCTAAGTGTTTGTACAATTTTTGTGATTCTCACCTAACTCTAAAAAAGACAAGATAAATAGACCAAACTTTTACATTATTCACCAAGCGAGTATGTGAATTGAGGGGTTTGTTTTACGTGAGTATGTTTGTGATAGTTTGTGTGCATCCTCGATCTCTCTACGCAATTACGCCTTTTTCTCACATCTCGTGATTTGACCATCGTGCTCTCCCGATCATTTTCCTTTTTTCGAGATGGCTGACTGGAGCGATTTTTATTTGAACTTTGCGGATCCCTCATACCCTCTGGCTGGTCTACCTCCCTTTTTCCAGGAGGACTTTGCTCCTGATTTTTGTACATACCCACCTCATCCACAATTTCATCCCTCGGTTTTTTACCCACCTCTCACGATCTAACTATATGGATTCACTTAAGTATTCCCATGAGAGCTTGCAATCACCCAAAATACAAAAAATGATCATAGTTTAAAAATACAAAAAGATTTTGGGAGACATTTGGTTAATTTAGACTGTGAGGAGTGGGACCACTTGCCAGATCATTTGACCACACATTCATTCGCATCTTGTCCCATCATTGACCCCGAGGATGACACTGTACAAACTTCTCTTAGTCATCCTTGTGTAGATGTTGACTTGAATCTGCTCCCTTGTATGGAGGAGGTCCAAAAATTTAAAAAAAGTTCATTGAACCCGAAGTGGTGGCCACTATTCATGAGATCATTAAAGCCCCACTTCACCAGAACATGGTCCAATTATCTGCTCCTCAACCTAAGAAGAGAAAGCGGAGGAGCAGATCTGAGTGTCATATCTTGACCATGGCCACTACCCACGCCATCACCCACCATCATTCTTCTTGAAAAAGGAACACGACTACCCCATTCATCCAATGCACCATCTCTGACTACACATGTGATGACACTCTCCTTGACAGTGGTGATTCAATTAGCATAATACCCTTCTCATTGGTATAGTCTCTTTACTTAGATCCTCTCAAGAAAACCAGGATGACCGTTCAATTTGTTAATGGATCTATCAAGAGGCCGAAGGGTATTTGATTACATGCCTAGCAACTCATGTTAAGTAAATAATTAAACAATGGTTGTCGTGACCCAAATCACCAAGCGGTCAACGAGAAAAAAATGTATCTAACCACTTAATAAAAGATGAATCAATGAAAACAAATGTAAGCGATTTTCGCTATTCTTTTTACCATGTATAGAGACCAGGTCGAACAAAAGGAGCGCGATTTAAAAACTATGCAGTCAATTTTTAGAAATGAATTTTTAGTGGTTTTTAAATTTATATTTTTTTTTGTATTTTTCGAATAAGCACAAATGAATAAAAGCACACACACAACACTCTTTTTGTATTTTTCAGAATATTAAAAAATGCTCAAAAAATTAAAAAGAAAATGTTTTTGTGTTTTATATATTTTAAAATATTTTTTTTAATTTTTTTCGGATTTTTCTGAATTTTTTGTGGTTTTCTAAAAATGAAATAGTATAAAATAAAGAAAACAGTGGACAACCAAGATTATTTTGCAACTTAAAAATAGTTTAAATGCTCAATAATCTTGGAATTTATTTTTAAGATAAACTAAAAAATATCTACAATCAGAAACTGAAATCACTATTTTTGGATTTTTCTAGAATTTTCTACAATTTTTTTAGATTTTTTGTATTTTGCAATTTTTTTTGGAGTTTTATAAGTGCAAAATGACAAAAAGTGGACAGAAATTAAAATACACCAAGACACACCGACGGTATTTTTTTTGGAATTTTTAGATAATTTTTCTAATATTTATGAATGTTCAAAGTGTAGGCAAGGAAAAAGACACTGTTTTTGATTTTTTAAATATATCAAACGACAATAAAATGCTACGAAAACTTTATACATGATTACCAACTACAGCAGAAGCATAAACGAATTTTTGCAAAATTTTTGGACCCATAAAAATATTTATTTAATAAAAAACAACAAGTAAGTTAAAGTCTGAGATCACAGGGACGAAATTGCAAACATTAAATTTTTTTGCATCAAATGGATAACAGAAATAAAATGTAGGATAAAGGTTTCAAATTACCCAATAAACATGTGCCAAGCACATGACCTTCTGGAACAGGGGTCTTTTCACAATTAATGAAATCTCCTAGGGACCTTGTTGTACTTTACCCAATATTTTATTTGAAAAAAGGTCCCTAGGGCATCCTTCGTTTCCAAAGCAAAGAGGGAGGGACTTGGCCGCCACCCACCCCTTCTCCAATGGTAGTGTGGGTTGGCGGTTACTGGAGGGAGCGATGGCGCGGGCTGGAGCGGATGGCGGAGGGGCCCGCGGCCGAGGGGATGGAGCCACGCGCGTAGGAGGCGGCCGGCCACAGCGTTCGTGGTGGGCTGGAGGTGAGATCGGGCGCCGCCTCGTGGGGAGAGAGCAGCCCGCATCGGCGAAGGGGAGTAGCTGGGCCGCTCGCGAGTACAGCCCGCACACGAGGGAGATGGCCCACACACGCGGGAGGCGGCTAACAGTGGCGCTGGCAGCTAGAGATGATACCGTCGCGCGGGCCGCACACGTGGGCGGAGGAACGGGTCAGCCACCGACCTGGAAGGTGGGCGACAGGGGTGGTGACGAGCCCGAAAATGCCGCTTTAAAAAGTTGTTTTAATCTTCGTGCGTGAAAATAATAATTAATGTCTTTCGTTGTAGGCGGCGATCGGAAACAGTTAAGAAATAACCACTAATTTTTATTCACTTTTAATCCAGTGGTTTTATGTTTATTTTACTTGGGCAAGTCCCAAGGTCGATCACAAGGAGGCAAAGGAACAACCTAGAGTTGTGTCTATCCAATTTCGTGTTCGGTTTTTGAGGTGGTCTTTTTTTATTTTCAATGCAAATAGGGATGCGAGATGCAATTTCGGCCTATTTTAGGGACTAAAATATAAATTTCGATCAAACAATGTCCGAAAAATATGAAACTTAGCCACAATGCAAATGATGATGAAATAAATGCACTGTAATTTATTTAGAATTTTTGGATGGAATATGAATTTTTTATGAATTTTTAAATGCAAACAAAATGATTTTCAATATTTAATTATAATAAATATTAAACCTAATTTTTTTCAAGAGATAAAATTATCTAAGCTCTATCACTAGGTGATTGATCCTAGAAAAATCCTAGACCTTGAAAATGTAGGGTGTAATACCTATTAAAAATTAAATAGTGTTATGTAAAATGATTTTTACAGGGCAATTCATGCATGCAAATGCAATTCTTTTTGGGCACAATGTTAAGCACAATAAACTCTATACCATGTGATTTTTCGGGGATTTTTAGAGCACTGGTTAATCACTGACAAATTTAATAGCAAGAAATGGGTAAAATTCGCAATTTTCCATAGAAAAATTATTTATTAATTAACCATGAACCATAAAAATATCCACAATATACCAAAATGTAGAGAATTACATGAGAAACACAATGTTATTTTTAAATCAATAAAATGATGTCATGTGAAGGCTAAAATTAAAGGGGAAGACAGGGGTATGAATGCAAATGTAATAAATAAAATAAATAACAAAAGTGCAGACGGGGACCTATTGGTTATTACCGAAATTTGTGGGGCCCTTCTTGCAAAATACACAGAGCGGCACGTGCCTGGCACGTGCCCTTTGGAGGTGGGGCTGCTGTGCAATATAAGGGACTTCTGAGGGCTTTTCTGTAATTAACTCAGGCGGTCACATGCATAGCACGTGACCCCTGGATGGCGTGCTGCGGACGTTTCCTCCGCACGTGCAGAGCACGTGGGAGGACCTCGGGCTGGTCCCGGCTGCTGGCGATCTGGCGAGGTGGAGGAGGGAGCTCGAAGCCTGGTGATGCGGCGAGTCGGCCAAGGCGAGGGGGCAGAGGAGCCTGGTGTCTGGTGGTCGCGTCGCTCCTAGCGGGTGTCGATGAAGGCCAACTGCGGCGGAGGAGTCGGAGATGTGGCTGGAGACGATGAAGCAGCGAAGCTCGAAGCTTCTGGAGTAGCTGGGGGATGGAGTCGAGGTCGGTGGCGCGTGCGGCGAGTCGTTGGCGCGTGCGTCGGAGAAGGTAGTCGGTGGTCGTCGATGCGCGATGGAGAAGACGTAGGTGGCGCTGAGTCGTCGTTGTCGGTGAAGGCAACGGCGGAGTGGGTGAAGAAGGTGCTTTCGTTGACGTAGTCGAAGGAGGTTGGTGAAGCGGAGATATCGACGTCGTCGGCTCGACGCCAACGCGGAGCAAGATCAGTACGGCGACGGAGGCACGTCTGCTACGAGGGTCGCGGGGACTCTCGGATCTCGCCGGAGAAGACGGGGCTCCGGGCTGTCACCACCGGGGCTCCATTCTTGTGCAGTCGGCGGATATCGGGGTAGAGGTGCATCGGGGATCTTAAATAGGATGAGGAAGGGGTGAGCGACCGGTGAGGGGGGTTGCAAGGATAAGGGCGGAGGAGTCGTTGGCACGCGCAAGAGAAGCGGAGGGCCGGTGCGGGCGGCCAGCGGAGAAATCGGGGGAAACGTTGGGAGGAGGACGACCGGTACGGGCCACGTGGCTGGAAGGTTTAGGAGAGAGAGCGGGCGCACGTGCAGCGCGCGTTCGGGGGTTGCACGTGCGCTGCACGTGCGTGGTATTTATTATTATTTTTTCTATTTTTTTTAAAAACGATATATTAAAAGGGTGAAAAATCGCTGACAAGTGGCGGCCTCTGGGGCTGCCACGTGTCAGCACAAGAAAAATCGAAGAAAAATTCTTTTGTAAAATCAAAAAGAAATAGCAAATGACTTCGGGTCGAAAAAGTTTCTTCATGAAAAATGCTCGTCTCGACTAGATCTATACAACTTTCATGAAGCCATCAAAGCCTAAATCGGTCAAATGTAAAAAGTGAATTTTTGGGGTATCCTATGTACATAGAATACCTCGATTTTAGGGTTTTCTATTTTTTTGTCATTTTTAAACAAGATAAAAATCCGGAAAATATAGAGAAATCAAAGATAACTAAAATACATCCAGATCTAATTTTTTGGATTTTTATTAATAAAGAAAATATATACATAAAATACAGGTCAAAAATCACGAAAATGTACAATGTACAAAAGAGGCCCAAAATCCAACTTTCTCATACGAGCTCCGATTCACTTGAACTCGGTCTTGTTTTGAAGGTAATGGAATGTGCAGTAGTTCAAAAGTGAGTAGGATCAAATCGTACACTGGATGGGGAAGATTTGGGTCTTTTAATTCGGAAAACCTGAAACTAGGGTTTGGGTTATTGGTCCACTCAACAGGGTTAGTGATTTTTTTGTATTTTTCATTTATTCTTGTTAGTGATATGTACACAGTGGAGTGATTTTATGTCATTCGGAGTTAGCATGGAGGAGTTAAAAATAGGGGAAGTTAGGCTATTTACAAGTCATTTTTGCCTTGGATTTTTGGCTTCTTAATTTATGCAGAAATTATTGCTAAAATGCAATTCTTATGAAATCATGCATGAATGCTAATTATGCAGAATAGATGCAGATATGCTGTTGATTTTTAGGGAATTGAGCTTAATAAATGAGATTTAGAGTGATGAATCCGTGATTCATCATCCCCCAATACTTAAACCATGCTCGTCCCTGAGCATTAAAAAGAAATGCCATGAGGTGAAATGAGATTGGGTTCCATACCAAGACCATGAACTGAAGGTGAAAGCGAAATAACTCGACCTTTGGATTATTTGTGTGTCAGAACTTCTGTGAGACTTAGAATTTCAAAATCAACAGCCCTCAAGTTCTACACATCATTGTTACAGTTTCGGCTCAGAAGTCATCTTAGATCAATCCTCTTCCCAAAGTATACCCTATGAATATTGAATAACCGACTCGTGTGTGTGAAGGGTTTTAGCTCTTCCCATCCAGAATGCCGGACTTCCATGCTCCTCTCCTCTCCAGTAACTCATCCTCGAGGAGTCAGGTATTTCCTTCTAAGGTCTGTCGTGCTGTGTTCACAATCGAAATGGGGGAGAAGCTAGAAGAAAGAGAAAAGAACTGGAGGGGGTGGCCAGTGTAGTCACCTCTCCTTGTGAAGATGGCCAGTGTAGCAAAGTCTCCACCAAGATCGGTAGGTTTCTTGAAGCTTGGACCTTTTTGGTCGGATTTTTATTTGGTAGACTGCTTCTTTGTATTTGGAATTTTTGGTGGTTCTGCTTGGATCTTGTTGTGCCCCTACGGATATAGAATCTTTTTATTCCGTACATTTTTTGGGGTCTTAGAAAAATTGTGCCCAGTCGTCCATACCTTTTCCGAAGCTTTATTTCAACCCGAACTCCGGTCTTTAGATTTCCACGCTACCAGAAAAGAGACTCACACAGTCTTCCAACATCCCGTCTGAGTTGAGCTAAGTGCATGGTGCAAGAGTGCGAATTAATTCCCTATTCCAGAGTTGTACCCAGAATGAAGAGACCAGGTTAGACACTAAGAGTCAAACGCTGCACATTGTCATGTGGAACTTAAAGAATTAAGTCAAAAGATCTGAAGCTCTTAAAATCCTATTTCTTGGTAAAGTTCCTCTGAAAATTAGGTGGATTAAGGTCAAGTCTAGACCACTCTCAGTTTCTGCTCATAACTTGGTTCAGAACCCAATGACTTTTCACAGGTGCAAATGCATGTGATGTTAGATGGTGCAATATGTGAAATGCAGACATTTTTTTTGCGTGTGTGTGTGCAAAGATGAAATAAGAAGCCTTTTTTTCAAAATTTTTTGGGCAAGTCAGTGTTAGTAGAAAACTCTCCTTTTTTTCAAGTTAGTACCCACCCCGTAAATACATATAGACTTACGTGAAAGTACGAGATATGGGTAAAATATATACAAAGTATATATACAGACCCCCCTATACTTAGCGAGTGCTGTGTCGTCAGAGCACAAGAAGCGTAATGAAGACATAGCTCGGGCTAAGCGTAAGAGAGTGGAAAATTTATATACAATGGTCCTCCCCCCCTATACTTAGACTGTGCACAGACTAAGTATAGAAGAAGAGCGCAAAAGAGGTGGTCAGGATATGTAAATGAGGAGAGTATGTACAGGTGGGTGTCGGTTCCCCCTATACTTAGGCTCTGGACAGCCTAAGTATGGAAGAAGGGTGGAAATGGAGCGGTCGGGAGAAGGAGTGTGATGAGAGAAATGGTATATACAAATGGCATCGGTCCCCCCCTATACTTAGGCCTTGGCCTAAGTAGAGGAAGAAGCTGTACAAGGAGACTGATGTGGTCAGGAGGGAGGGTGGGTAGCCGAATGATTAAGGCGGTTTTCGGCTGATCTTTTTGTGAGCCTGCGGTGGGAGATCATAATGATGAGGTGAAGATGGAGCATATGATTCCCAACTATGATCAGATTCATCCTCAGAAAAATCATGATGGATAATAGATAAAGTATTTGAGTTAGATGAAAGATATCCATCATCAGAGTTATCCTCAGAGGAGTAGTATTTGAAAGTGGACATACTCCAAGTCTGCATGTCTCTTTGTTTCTTTAATTGTTTCCTCAGAATTCGTTCCTTCTTGGGATCAATCGATTTGTCCTCAGATGATAGCTCGGAAGCACCGGTCGCAGTCAGCTCATACAAAAGAATTCCAGTGTACTTGAAGAGGGCAGGAGCATCAGTTTTGGATGAGTAGTAGTTAGGAACGGGAGTTGTCCAACGAGGATTGAATTTCAGATCCTTACGAAGATATGGCTTTAGGGCTGCCGAACAGACTTCACTCATGTAGACTACCTTTTCCGGACTTGATGAGGGACCATCAGACGATACCTCTTCCGGAAGGTCCAAGGTGACTTTCTTTTTATTTTGTCGTGAAGGTGTCGGTTCACTTGAGTATCCAGATGAATTGCCATTGAAATTCTCCTTGGTTGGTGTTTGGTCTGTGTGCTTGTTCTTAGTCTCCCGAATGTTTGAGCACTCTCGATTTGGGATGATTTGGTCAAGATATTCAGAGAATGTTGCTCCAGGGTGTGACCATGCATATGTTTCAGGATCGTAGTAGAAGGATTTGTCTATTTTGAGATTCGCGGGAATTGAAATACTGGGGAGAGTCTCTGCATGTTCTTTCTTAATTGATTCGATGTTGGCGCATTCCTGTGTCGAGTTGATGTAATCCATGTAGTCAGAGTAGGTTGACCCAGGGTGTACCCATGCATAAGTCTCCGGATCATATGATTCATATACATGATTCTCCATGGTGAGAGCGGTTGGGAATGGAGAAGGAGGGAGATTTTCTAAACCAATAGTCTCATCAACAACCGCTATCTCAGATGTGGCTGCGGGGTAGGGCTCTTCTACCGCTTCATGGTTACGGTTGTCGGGGACTTCGTGGGTTGCCTCAGAAGATCGTGGTTCCTCAAAGGTATGGTCAGATCTAAGTGCTTCCAATGCTGTGAAATAGATTTCCCGAGTCTCATAATCAATACTCGCCTTGGCCAATGCCAAGAATGGCTTTCCGAGAATGATTGGAGATTGGGTGAATTCTCCTTGATGCTCAATATCAATGATCGTGAATTCTACTTTGAGCGGAGCACCTTGGAATTTCATGATGACAGAAATGATTCCTCTCGGCCGTTTTATAGATCGGTCCGCTAATTGAACAATCTCTCGTATCTTTCGAATCGGTCCGAGTTTGAGTTCATGGAATACAAAGGTCGGGATGATATTAATTGGTGAATCGTCATCAATCCGAGCATGGGTGAAGATTGTTTCTTTGATTTCACAGTCAAATCTAGGCAACCGCTTCACTATGCGGCTCTTGATTTTTCTTCTTAACACCAAGGAGGAGGTCATTAACAAGATATGTCTTTCGGTCTTTGTTCTAATCCTGCCCGACTTTTTCATCGTTAGTTTGTTCATTACAAATCCTTTAAGATCGGGGAAGTGTTCAATGGCCTGTAGAAAGGGAAGTTGAAAAATCAATTTCTTTCCTATTGCTTCCCGTACAGTAGGATCCAAATTCTTCAGATCTTCTTCACTTTCAATTTTTATGTATTTTTTCTGAATTTTCAATTTTTTGTGGTTTTCAAATATTTCCATTTTTTGGTATTTTCTATATGGTGTGGGTGTGTGGTGTGTTCTTCAGATGAAAAGGGGCCTTGATATTCAGAGCAATAGTCAACGGCATAGTCATTTTTAGGGGAGCAATGTGTAGAAGTGAAATTGTCAGAATAATCCCTAGGTCCCTGAATACACTCAAAATTTTTAATCTTAGATCCAATCATTTCCTCATTCATTTTTATATCTGAGCTACTAGAGATTAATCGATCGGCAAGTTATTGAAATTTATCCTCCATTAAATCAAATTTCTTATTCATCCTCAAAATATTCTCCAAAATCTCTTCTTGACCAAGTATGGGAGCAGTTGGGGTATGTTTTTGTAATTGAATGTCCTCTTCCATTTTTCTATATGTACTAGGAGAGGGGTCTCTTGAAATATCCGATATACGATCATCATTTTCTGAAATTATCTCCTCAATAATCATGGAAGGTGGCTGCTCATATGGTCTAGGTAAGTGGAGTTGGTCTAAGGGGAGTTGTGATCCTATGTGGTTGGCCCAATCCTCTGTATGAGTGAAGAGGGGGTTGTTATGTTCAATTTAGGATAATGGTTTTTCTTTGGTGTTCAAGATTGACAGAAGAGGTAAAGAAGTGTTCAATTCGATCATGTGGTTATCATCTCCCATGAATGATGGATTGACATTTACCGAATATGAAGGATGAATTGTATGATCAACGTAAAGAGGATTAAATGAAGAAGTAGAGCCCTCAATCATTTGTTGGTTTGTCTACTTTGAATACAAAGGGTTGTCATTCATGAAACATGTCGGATTAGCAGAAGGAGATGGATTTATTGGTGGTTGAGGGGGAGGTGTTTTGGGTCTAACCGATACGAATTCATTTTCATAGTATAGCTCTGATGGATTCTTGGATAAACGTTCGGCTATTTTTGAAAGAGCTGAAAGAAATGAGGGGTTGGGTCTGCAAGAGTTATTGGACAAGAATTCCATGGTAAATTTTAAATCAAGAAAGGAGAGAGATGATTGCACGGGATAGTCAAGAGAAATCAAATGTGCGGCTATTGATCTTGAAATCGGTTCACGCACACCAATGCAAACACAATTCAAACCCTGGGTTCACCAACGCACACAATGAAGCCGTAAGAGTTCGGCTATTATCTTTTTAATTTTCGTTGGTGATAAATAAATCTTGGCAGGAATTTAGCGAGCTGAAATTTCAGATTTGGGTTCTAGCCTTAAGTGTCGTCTCTCGCTCACTTAGAAAAATAGAAACATACAAGGTCGGGGTTGCTCTCCCGCAGAAATTCTTGATTTTATGGGTTATTTTGATCGGCTATATTTAGAAGTCCTAATTTTAATTAGGTGATCACTGAAGAATTTAGATGAGCACAAATACACATCTACCGTCCAGTCCAAATTTCCTTTAGATTTATGTGATAAAACAAGAGGGAGAAAGTCGGGAAAAGCCGATGCACGTGGAAAACTATGATGAATGCTCAGTTAAAAGACTTACAGTGCCTCCTCGCAATCTTCATGTGGGATGCAATACAAAATTGAAAAACTTATTCTAAATGCGTGCAAGCCGATGAAAACCGCACCTATGCAGAAAGTTCTATTAGCGGGAAGAATTGAGTTAAATTTTTGGCTAAGTTGAACGATCTATGTGCGTCTCGATTAATGTGCAGTGTGGCTTAAGATCCTACGAGCACAATCAAAAAGTAAAAATGCTCTGAGAGCCGTATGTGCAGGTCTATCCTATTCGCCACTTATGTCGGGCCCCACCCTCACCGGAGACTGAAACAGGCCACGACACACCACAAATAAAGTTCAAGGTCTTTTTTACATGTGCGAGAGTCCAAATAGACACCGCTGTAAATGAGCAAGTAAATAAAAATGCAGAAATTTAAAAACCTAGACTCTACTCTCTCTCACGACTCGACTCGATCTTAATTTAATTGCGGCTTCTTCGGATGTCGGTGAAGATGCGTTGGTTTCTTGAAAACCGCTCCACGTACGCCGGGTACCTCGCAAGAAAAATAAGAGAGAAAATGTAAGAGAGTAACTAAAAAATTAATCAAAAATACAACAAGAAAAATAAATGCTGAAAAATAAATGCAGGAAATAAAATGGTATTCACAATGAAAAATTCGGGGGTCAGACTACACGAATGCGGAAAACCGAATTAAAATTTTCAAAACACAAAACTAAGTCGTTTGCCTCCCCAGCAACGGCGCCATCTGACGATTCCGAAAACGCCTCTTTAAGAAGTTGTTTTTAATCTTCGTGCGTGAAAATAATAATTAATGTCATTCGTTGTAGGCGGCGATCGGAAACAGTCAAGAAATAACCACTAATTTTTAATCACTTTTAATCCAGTGGTTTTATGTTTATTTTACTTGGGCAAGTCCCAAGGTCGATCACAAGGAGGCAAAGGAACAACCTAGAGTTGTGTCTATCCAATTTCGTGTTCGGTTTTCGAGGTGGTCTTTTTTTATTTTCAATGCAAATAGGGATGCGAGATGCAATTTCAGCCTATTTTAGGGACTAAAATATAAATTTCGATCAAACAATGTCCGAAAAATATGAAACTTGACCACAATGCAAATGATGATGAAATAAATGCACTGTAATTTTTTTAGAATTTTTGGATGCAATATGATTTTTTTATGAATTTTTAAATGCAAACAAAATGATTTTCAATATTTAATTATAATAAATACTAAACCTACTTATTTTCAACAAATAAAATTATCTAAGCTCTATCACTAGGTGATCGATCCTAGAAAAATCCTAGACCTTGAAAATGTGGGGTGTAATACCTATTAAAAATTAAATAGTGAAATATGCAAAATGATTTTTACAGGGCAATTCATGCATGCAAATGCAATTCTTTTTGGGCACAATGTTAAGCACAATAAACTCTATACCAACTGATTTTTCGGGGATTTTTAGAGCATTGGTTAATCATTGACAAATTTAATAGCAAGAAATGGGTAAAATTCGCAATTTTCCACAGAAGAATTATTTATTAATTAACCATGAATCATAAAAATATCCACAATATACCAAAATGTAGAGAATTACATGAGAAACACAGTGCTATTTTTAAATCAATAAAATGATGTAATGTGAAGGTCTAAAATTAAAGGAGAAGACAGGGGTATGAATGCAGATGTAATAAATAAAATAAATAACAAAAGTGCAGACGGGGACCTATTGGTTATTACCGAAATTTGTGGGGCCCTTCTTGCAAAATTCCCAGAGAGGCACGTGTCTGGCACGTGCCCTCTGGAGGCGGGGCTGCTGTGCAATATAAGGGACTTCTGAGGGCTTTTCTGTAATTAACTCAGGCGGTCACGTGCATAACACGTGACCCCTGGATGGCGTGCTGCGGAAGTTTCCTCCGCACGTGCAGAGCACGTGGGAGGACCTCGGGCTGGTCCCGGCTGCTGGCGATCTGGCGAGGCGGAGGAGGGAGCTCGGAGCCTGGTGATGCGGAGAGTCGGCCAAGGCGAGGGGGCGAAGGAGCCTGGTGTCCGGTGGTCCTGTCGCTCCTGGCGGGTGTCGATGAAGGCCAACTGCGGCGGAGGAGTCGGAGATGTGGCTGGAGACGATGAAGCAGCGAAGTTCGAAGCTTCTGGAGTAGCTGGGGGATGGAGTCGAGGT
Source organism: Ottelia alismoides (assembly GCA_037367405.1). Classification (NCBI taxonomy): domain Eukaryota; kingdom Viridiplantae; phylum Streptophyta; class Magnoliopsida; order Alismatales; family Hydrocharitaceae; genus Ottelia; species Ottelia alismoides. Next base: position 64,386 of record JAZKJV010009202.1, read on the forward strand.
CGATGGCGTGTGCGGCGAGTCGTTGGCGCGTGCGTCAGAGAAGGTGGCCGGTGGTCGTCGACGCGAGGTGGAGAAGACATATGTGGCGTTGAGTCGTCGTTGTCGGTGAAGGCGACGGTGGAGTGGGTGAAGAAGGTGATGTCGTTGACGTAGTCGAAGGAGGTTGGTGAAGCGGAGATATCGTCGTCGTCGGCTCAACGCCAAGGCGGAGCAGGATCAGTACGGCGATGGAGGCTCGTCTGCTACAAGAGTCGCGGAGACTCTCGGATCTCGCCGGAGAAGACGGGGCTCCGGGCTGTCACCACCGGTTGCGAGGATAAGGGCGGAGGAGTCGTTGGCGCGCGCGAGAGGAGCGGGCGGCCAGCGGAGAAAATCGGGGGAAACGTTGGGAGGAGGACGACGGGTTCCAGGCTGTTCGATCGGCAGAGATCGAATGGCCCGGTACGGGCCACGTGACTGGAAGGTTAAGGAGAGAGAGCGGGCGCACGTGCAGCGCGCGTGCGGGGGTGGCACGTGCGCCGCACGTGCGTGGTATTTATTATTATTATTATTAATTTTTTTTAAAACGATATATTAAAAAGGGCGAAAAATCGCTGACACGTGGCGGCCTCTGGGGCTGCCACGTGTCAGCACCAGAAAAATCGAAGAAAAATTCTTTTGTAAAATCAAAAAGAAATAGCAAATGACCTCGGGTCGAAAAAGTTTCTTCACGGAAAATGCTCGTCTCGACGAGATATACAACTTTCGTGAAGACATCAAAGCCTAAATCGGTCAAATGTAAAAAGTGAATTTTTGGGGTATCCTATGTACATATAATACCTTGATTTTAGGGTTTTCTATTTTTTTGTCATTTTTAAACAAGATAAAAATCCGGAAAATATAGAGAAATCAAAGATAAATAAAAGACATCTAAATCTATTTTTTGGATTTTTATTAATAAAGAAAAAATATATATAAAATACAGGTCAAAAACCGCGAAAATGTACAATGTACAGAAGAGGCCCAAAACCCAACTTTCTCATACGAGCTCCAATTCACTTGAACTTGGTCTTGTTTTGAAGGTAATTGAATGTGCAGTAGTTCAAAAGTGAGTAGGATCAAATCGGACACTGGATGGGGAAGATATGGGGCTTTTAATCCGGAAAACCTGAAACTAAGGTTTGGGTTTTTGGTCCACTCAACAGGGTTAGTGATTTTTTTGTATTTTTCATTTATTCTTGTTAGTGATATGTACACAGGGGAGGTGGTTTTGTGTCATTCGGAGTTAGCATGGAGGAGTTAAAAATAGGGGAAGTTAGGCTATTTACAGGTCATTTTTGCCTTGGATTTTTGGCTTCTTATTTTATGCAGAAATTAATGCTAAAATGCAATTCTTATGAAATCATGCATGAATGCTAATTATGCAGAATAGATGCAGATATGTTGTTGATTTTTAGGGAATTGAGATTAATAAATGAGATTTAGAGTGATGAATCCCAGATTCATCAGGTGACGACCTGCCGCCTTCGTGAAGAAATTTTTTAATTTTTTATTTTAACCTAAAAAAAATGTTAAAAAATGTATATAATTTTTTTAACAGCGATGTAAATAGAAATATAAAAAGTTTTTTTACTTTTTTTTATGTTTTTTATGTTTTCCTGCAAAACAAAATGTTAGAGATAGAAAAACAATTATATGTGTTTTTTTATATTTTTTGTTTTATTTTTTTTGTTTATTTATGCACAAAAATAGGAGATGTGAATGAAGGGGATCTTGTGATATGGGAGAGAGATCCGAGTCTCTGGTCACCGTGCGTGACCGGAGGTAATAGATCGTGTGAGGTAGAAATGAAAATGTGAGGATTGCGAGGTGTGGTGAAAATCGATTTCGGAAGCGGATCAAAGTGTGATGGTTAAGTTTTTGTAATTTTTAGGGATCTAAAAACTAACAAAATGGAAGCAAAAATTATATCTACGATTTACCTATGAAAATGATGAGAATAAAAATCTGGATCTCACCTTGGATGTGGACACGCCGTGATGGCCTCGACGACGACCCAATCACTGTCACCGACCGGATCGGAGGCTGGGCACCCTTCTGCAACGAGTGGCTCTCGGAGATTGGGCTCCTCACTCCAAATATTGATTAAAGAATGAAAGAAGGAGGAGGAGCCCATTAAAAACAGTAGAGAAATGAAAAGGAAGGTATACACATATAGGGAAAGTGTTTATTGGGTGAATTAATAAAATAATTAAATTAATAAATTAATTAAATAATTGATTACGATATTCAGAATAAATAAATTAAATAAATTAAATAAATTAATGAATTAATTGAAAATCAATTAACCACCATAATGATGGCCATATAAGGTGTAGAATAAAATCCTATATCCATGGTAAGTATATAAACTCAATTAATTTACATAAATCCACTAAATCAAATAATTAAATATAATTTTCGGAATTAATTTAAAAAAATTATTTAATGTGAGATAATTATTTTTTTGTTGATTTTTATTTAAGGAAGTTAGTTGTATATACATATTATACACATACAATTAACATAGTTACAAATAAGGAAATAATTTTTCATAAAAGATTTTTTTTAATTTTTAGTTTTTTATTTTATTTTTAATAAAACCAATATTTACAAATAAATACATTATGAATAAATACTAAAAAATATGTACAACAACATATGGGAAAACTGTACAAAACACCCTACAAAACCGAATTTTTTAATCGTAACTCCAAAAATCATGAAACTACAGCCATTTCAAAGATAATTTAATTTAGAGTATAATGGAAGTGAGTTTTGTTCAATTTGAGTTCATATGGAGCCGGAATTGGTATTTCAATGATCGCATTGCAGCTTTTTCTGCGGATGAATTATTTACAATATATACGTTATTTTATTTTACACTTATTTTATTATTAAAAACACATTTTTATTTACAAATTTGTTTACAAAAATAATTATTTTGAGGTCAAATTATGTACAAATAAAATAATACAAGTTTTATACAAATATACTGGAAAAAATATTTACAAAATATTTTTGGATTTTTGACAGAAGACCCTATCTCCCCTACTTTATTCCTGGTTGATCAGGTCAAGTCTTGACCTTCTCTCGGGGTTCGGGTCAGTCTGTATTTATTGCATAAATACCTCCTTTCTTTTTCTTTTCTTCTTTATTCTTTTATATTTGTACAAAATAAAAATGCATGCAGAATGGTAAAATTATGGAATTAGTGGGTATTTACAGGTGTTTGACTAAGAAAATGAAGCTAAAATAAAAGAATAAAGGCGATGAATCGTGGATTCATCAGTATTCTAGAAAACACCGTCATTTCGATTCATTGCATGAGCTATACCGTTGATTTTGTCATATGGCCCATTGAGACCTCGTGGGAGCAATCTTCAATCATCTTGGGACGGCCATTTTCGCCTTTGTGAGGGTTTTTATTGACTATGGATCAGGAGAGATTCGCTTCCATCCTTTTGATGAAAGCAAGGTGCTCATCATTGCACCCACTACCAACCAGAGACTTGCATCTGATGTGACCACACCTATCTTGGTTGACCCCGAGGACTATTACCTTGATGAGACTATCAGAGATTTTTGTTGCATGTTGGATTCCACCGAGAACCGAGAATTCTTTTCCAAGGAGGAAGACTAGGAAAGCATAGACCTCATAGTTCTTTCTTCTGGTACTTAGCGATGTGTTGATGACCATCACTGGATTTACATGATTGACTTCTATGAGCGGAGGGAAAACATTGATGAGACTAAGTCCGAATTTGATCTTGTTGCTTTTATTTAGGATTTCAAGACTTTTAATGAGGATGATGACCTGATTGAGACTTTAGAGGAAGAACAGGACTCAACTACTTCTACCGATGAGTTCGTTACTTTTGGTTTTGACCTAGGAGAGACCCTGCAGGACGACCTTGACCTTACTTCTTGCAATGATGAGTTCGTCCCTTTTCACTTTGACATATGTGAGACGCCTAACGCCGGACCTAGCCATACTACTTCCACTGACCTGTTTGTGCTCTTCACCCTAGGACCACTGAGGATCTTCACCAGGTCGATCCCGATCAATTTCCGTCCAGTGTGGACCCCGATATCGATCTCCATCTTGTCAGATCCATTCCTCAACGATCCTGCAAGAAGGTTCGCTTTCTACATTCTTGATCATCTGTACATCCGTCTCTTGTATATTCGGTTTCATTTACCATCCATCTTCCGTATTGCTCATCCACCTCATTCTCGTGTGTGCCTTGCTTAGGACGTACTTAGTCATAATTATAGGGCGGTGGACAAGTCAAGTGTTCTTTCTTCATTCCATTTCATCACTCTTGTTGTTGCCTACACTTAGGGCTTCTTTTACCCTAAGTATAGGGGGGTGGTGTGTACATTCTTTTCTATCTTCTTCCATCTTCATCTTTCATTTCTTCTTTTCTTCTTTTCCTTTTCATTTTTCTTTTTCTAATGAAAAGGTGTCACCCTTTTTGGCAGTCCTCTTTACTTAGGACGTACTTTGTCCTATGTATAGGGGGTGTGCACCCTTATTTCTGTCATTCTTCGATCCTCTCCATTGTCTCCTCTTCTTGTCTATACTTAGGGATATCTTACCCTAAGTATAGTGAGAGACAGTCTGAGTATGATCTGTTCATTCTCACCCTTGACTCTCCCTGCCTTGTGTACAATCTGCTATACTTAGGATTATTTGATCCTAAGTATAGGGGGACGATCGACTTCTCAATTGTTCATTCATTTCGTATTCATTAATTCTTTAGAATTTTCTATACCCAGTATGAGTTATATCTTCTATTTTTCCCTATGATCTATGAGGACATAGCTCAAGCTAAGCATAGGGGAGTCGTATATACTCCGTATATATTTTATCCATAACTCATACTCTCATATTTTTAATAATAATTATGTCTAAAATCCTATAAAATTCATTAAAAACACTTAATAAAAAGACGCATATTTTTCCTCAAATTCTTTTTATATATACTGATTATTAAATCAGGTAAAAATATTTTTTACAAAAAGTTTGAGAAAGTTTAAATTTTTTTTGAAAAATATTTTGAAAGCTATTTGGAAAATGTTTTGTTAAATATTTTCAAACTTTGAAAAAAATATTTTGTTTGTAAAATTTCTTTTCTTTGTTTTAAAAAAATGTTTCAAAAATCATTTGCAAACATTTGGAAAATGGTTGCAAAATATCTTGAAATATATATATATATATATATATATATATATATATTATTTCAAAAACCCTTGAAAAAGGATTTTTAAATGTGTGTAAATGTTTGTAGAAACTCTTTGTAAAAATCATCTTGGACTATAGTTTTCAAAAACTGTTTGTAAAATCTTTTTTCAAATAAGTTTGAGGAATATATACATGGCACTAAAATGTTTTATACATAAAAGTGATCACTTAACCCTTGTAAAATTTAAAATCCATAATTCTTATAAATATAAGATGAATCCATGTGTAAATATTTGTACCTAGTTTTCAGCAAAAATCTTTTGTTTTCAAAAATCCCAAAAACATTTGTAAAACTTAAATTCCAAAAACATTTGCGAAATATTTTCGAAAATACCAAAAATTCCATGTGCATAATCTTTTTCGAAAACCTATAAAAAGTTTGAAATCTTGAAAATTGCATCACAAAAATATTTTCTGCATAGTATTCGTATTTTTCAGATTGAGTTTGATAATTGAACTAGTCAAAGAAAAATCCGGAGATTAGATCTTGGTTGAACCTTAAATCTACCTAATCATAGGAACCTTATAGGAACTAGAATTGAGCTATTTCAGGTCAAGTTGACTTATTTCTTTGAGAATCATGAGACTTGGTTCGGTGGATTCTTGGATGCCTAATTAGATTATTTTGGAGCATGCGCATGGCTCTTATCCATAATGACCTAACTTGGACACCTGCACCTTTCATTTGACTCAACTTAGTTGGAGTGGTGAGGGGATTGGATTTGCATGTATAAGACGCGCACAAGTGGAAACATTTGTCCTCGTCTAGGGAGGCAAATGCACCCCAACCCGTCTAGTAGCAGAGATGTATAAATACAAGAGAGTGTGTGTTACAATAATGCTTCAAAAGAGGGACAATATACTGACTCAATAGGAAAAACTCCTTATGTAAATTCTACTATAAACAATATTTCAAGAACAAATGAGCAAAAAGCAAAAACTCCAAAAATTGGACAAGCCTGATTGAAAATAAAATGCCTACCGGAGTATATATATTTGTATAGTCAATAAGAAAGCTTAAGCTTCAAAGTCGTACCTTATGAGTCTGTAGCTAAATGACTTGACTACATTGGTCTTACATCCTAGGATAGGTAGCTACACTAGCTACCGTCCATTCTTTTCTTCACCCCCTCCTCATGAGCTAGTTGTCACTTGAACTTAAAAGGGAATACCTCGATCCTTGAGGAAGGAGTTTATGGATTGGGAAATCATTAGGTTTTCATGCTGGAGAAGTCAGTCTCTTTGTCATTTCAGTTGAGGGGAGCCACTATTACGTACACTATACAAGTCATATTCATAGTCATAAGGGTTTGCGTACGAGTTGAAATATTCTCACCTGTGTATTAAGGGGACTTGAGCAAAGTTCTGGGATTCTCGAAGGATGTCGGATTTCGAATCCAGTTCCCACTAAGGTTCCGCCCGCACTAAAATTTCAAAGATCCGACATGGTCTCCAAACTTTGATTTTATGAAGACAAGTATGATAATTAAATTTAATCCACCTTCTTTCCTATTCTTTTCTCTGTTTTTCTTTTCTACAATTATTGCATAAGTGTTTGCTATGGACTAGAAAAGGCAAGTATAGGGGGTGATGAATCTCCATTTCATCACCTTTATTATATCATTTTTGCCTTAAAAACCCTAGTAAATGCATGTAAATGCCCTTAATTTGCATCAATTAACATTCGTGCATTATTGTGTAAATAATGTATACAATGTTGTTTTTAATGCCAAAATTATTGAATAAATAAATTAAAATAAAAATAATAAATATCGAAGATATTTTATGACACTAAACCTCAAGACCTGGCCATCTCGATGACTAAGTTGACAAGGAATAAAGTAGGGGAAGATAATGATCCAAAATACAATAAAATCCCTTTTATTTATTCATTCTTTATTCATTTTTGGAACCTATTTTATTTTTCTCTTTTAGACTTCATATAAAGAAAATCTGTTAATGAAAGTTGTAGATAATTATATATAGGAAAATACAAAATTGATTTCATACAAAAATAATATAGAGTAAAAGCTACAATCTAAATAAAATTCCAAAATCCTAACTTCCTAGACCCATATCTCTCAAATAAAAACTATAAAATATATCAAAATCACCTTTAATTTTATATAACTTTTAATAAGCTATTTAATGAAGGTGGTTTCATATCTTTTGAAGATAAGATGTGAAAGTTAGGTTTTGGACCCCTATTATATAGTATACCTTACTAAAGTAATAATTTTATTTATTATTTATTATTTTTGTAATTTCATATTTTTGTAATCTTGTAAATATTCTTTATAATATATGTACATATTAAAACTAGAATAAAATACTAAATTAAAATATGTATATAAAATACATAGATGAATATACAAAATCTATACCTATATAAATAATACACCTATTTATTTAAGTGTATATATTACATCAGAAATAAAAATAAAAATATATTTAAGTATATAAAAATATTTTGTATTTATATAAAATAATAAACTAAATTAGTAAAATAAAAAATACAAAATAAAAATAAAAGACTCAAAAACATAGATGAATATAACTATATATTAAGCCCTAAAAGTAACTTGTAATTATATATCTCTAAAAAATAATAAAAATTATAATAAAATACTTTATAAAATAATAAAAAATTTTATTTTTTTTATCAATTTTTAAAATAATTTTGGGTTGGTTTTTTTTTTTCTGATGTGGACCAATCAGGTTCAACCAACCGTTGACCTCGGTCAACTCTCTGACCAAGGCTTTAGTTCTTTCATACTTGGTTTTTAGCCCTTCTTCTCATTATTTTCCCCTCCATTCCTTTCACCAAAGCCTCGATTCCATCTGTGAGTTTTCTCCTCGTGCATTGGTTATGCACGCCTAAGGCTTTCCTTAGGTTGTGGATCACCATAGTGCTCGAGGTTCCTCAATCTTTAACGTCATTCACCTCGCTGTACAAAACTCCATCTCAGACCCCCATCTCATTTTTGAACCTCCTTCGACCATGCTTCAGCCTCCTCCATGCCCTATGGATCGAAGGTTATGACAGAGCCTTCTCCAGCCACCTCGAGCGAGCTCAGGCGAGGACGGAGCGGCTTCCATGTTCACCTCTGGCCACCTAGCCATTGAGATCTTTCTCACTGGCTTCACCAGCCTACTCGAGGTTTTTTCTTGCATTTTCTTTCTTAGATTCATTCCTAGGGTAATTTCATCTTTTATTTTTATTTTTTAAATATGTAATTTAGCCGTTAAACCCTCCTATCATAGTTCGTCGGAGCTGAGATCCAGCAAACATCCCACTTGTGCTCTGCTAGTTCTTCAACCCCGTCACCACCCTCCACTTCTTCCCCTACAGTTATCCATTGTGTTTCACCCTCCATTCATCCAAGTTGAACCCCAATCTGACCAAGCAGACCTCAACTCCTTCACCACACTGGAGGTCCACCGCTTTACTCCACTTCTCGCCCATTCCACATGCTAAGGAGGCGAGGTTGTTTTCCCTCGATTTGTCTTCATTTCTTGTGAATGTTTGGAGCTTAACGACACAGTTGGTTGGCATTTGGACTCTCGTTGGTGATACCTAGAGCTTCTCTGCTTCTCCTCCTTCGATAGCAAACCCCAGCGGTCGACGTGCATCTTTTGAGCCCCCGGCTGCTAGAGGATCCCCGCAGGAACACTTCTGGACATTATGGAGCTTCAAGGAGCATCGAAGGAGGAAGATTGAGTGTGGAGAAGCTCACCGCACTGAAGGTGCTTCCCTGTTTGTCATCAGCCTTCCACCACCGCCAATTCTAGACGTGTTCTTGGTGGCACACAACAGTCGTTCGATCCATCCTATCCTCAACCATGGATCTCCATCGATAGATCTAATCTCGACCGTTGGAGGCGAACCAACATTAGTGAATGTGGTAGCACCACGTGGTTTAGTGAACCAAATCCGACTGTCTGCTTTCGCTTAGGTTTGGGCATTTTGTAACCATGCCCAACCGCTTTAGTAATTTATTTCTTAATATTTGAACTTTCATTAGTTGTTTAAAGTATTTTGTATAATTTGTGAAAAGGACTCCAAACTTTTCTTATTTACATTTTGGTCCATGTCACCTCACGTGTATGTGCGTGTGAGGTGACATTTTGCAAGCGTACCCTTGTGAGTTTGGATATTTGCATTAGGTCCAGTAAATTTTTATTCCAGTCATAATTTTTTTTGAAATTTGTAGATGGGTCCCTGGACATAATTTTATTTAAAAAATGCCCCTACTAGTATTATAGTTTCTCTTTGTTGTCTCTATTTATTTAAAATAGCTACATTGCTCCAAAAAATCCCAAAATTTAGGATTAAGTGCCTGACACATTGTAGATTCAACATTAATTTTGCACTTCAAATTTACGCATTTATTCTATTTTATAAAAAATCGAAAATATCTCTTTTATTCACTATCTAGCTTAAAGAATCCATAAAAATCATAAAAACTTTTGAAAAATTCCAAAAAATGTATTTCGTATTTATTTAGTTATTTTACATCTTCATACTAGAAATACATAAAAAATTACAAAAGAAAACTCTTAAAAATCGAAAACCCTAAAACACTTATAAAAATATATAAAATTCCAAAAATTTGTATTTTCTGTCTTATATTTTTCTCTATATTATTATTTATATATGAAAATTAATTTGGAAAAATTTTGATTCTATTTATTATTTTTATCTCCATTTTAATTTAGCCTATTTAATAAATTCTTGATTTAGGGTATTTTTACTTTAAAATATATAAAATTTAGAAAAATCCTAAAAATCAGAAAAATAGTAAAATCAATATTTAAAACCCAAAAAGATTTTATTTTCTTGATTTTGACTATATTTACTATTATTTTTATATATATTAATATATATTGTATATATATTAATATATATATACCTTTATTATATATTTAAAAGAAAAAGAAATATAAAAATATAAAAATATAAAAATAAAATATAAAAATTGCAAATTAAAATTAAAATACAAAAATATAAAAAAATTAAATTTTTAAAAATAAAAATTAAAAACCCACAAAAAGACATATAGACAAAAGAATCACAATCACATTTTTATGCTTCATAACCCGATCTATCTAGTTTTCCCCATGTGTTCGACACTCTACATACTTGCACTATACACACATTTTGTAGACTTAAATAAAATAAATTTTAACTCCATATTTATTTTCTTTTCTTGATCATTGATTGTGGGTTAATTGTTGATTAATTAGGGTTTCTTGAGGGTCGTCACAATGACTGTGTATCCGCCCGTTGTGAGACATATTTAGACCCATGAAAAACCCTATTTATCAGTCCTCCTACTTCGAGCTTATGACAATGCTCGAAGACTATTGTATTTTTCCTAAGGGATGCACCATCTTTAGATAAACACCTTTCCTGAAAAGGACAGACCTTCCTATTGGTAGAAATAGATGTTAGACTGGAACTTGTCTTTCTTGAATTTAGTCTATTATTGTGGGATAACCTCATAAATGAGATAGTTCACAATATCAATATACCAAGGGAGTGAGGTGACACTCAAGATCAACTCATCTGGATACATGTCTGTGAATGGTGCATCACCTACGAGAATAGTTGGGCATTCAATGTTGAAAAAAATGATCTGCTACCATATTTTTTTACTCTAGGTTTATCCTTAGTTTCCAAATCAAATTCCAAAATAAGAACTATCCAATGTAGAAGACGTGATTTGATATCTTTATTTTGTTATAAGTATCAGATAGTACAGTGGTTAGTGTGAATGATGACTTTTGATCTAATAAAATGCGATCTTAATTTCTCTAGGACGAATAAAACGATCAACAACTCTTTCTCTATTACAGTGTTATTCTTTCAGGCATCATCCAATGTTTTTCTTTCATAGTGAATTGCAAATAGTAATCCATTCCTGCACTATTCAAGTGCAACCCGATAGCATAGTATGATGCGTCCGTCATGATTTCGAATGAGAGAGACCAATTGGGTGGTTGTAGGATAGGCGCTTGAGTAACCAAATCTTTCAATTGATTAAAGGCTCAAAGAACTTTGTCATCAACAATAAAATCTGCCTCCTTGCCTAGCAATTCAACCTGAGGTCGGGCTATCTTGCTAAAGTCTTGGATGAATCGTCTATAGAATCCAACATACCTGGAAAAAACCTCATATTCTTCATAGTTTTCGTGGCTCAAATTTGACAATTACATCCACCTTTGCTCTCTCAATCTCGATACATCATTTGAAAATGACGTGGCCCATCACAATTCCTTCAGTTACCATAAAGTGACTCTTTTCCCAAGATAGCATAAGGTTCACCTCACAACATCTCTTAAGCACTCAATCTAGGTGAGAAAGACAAGCATCAAAACTATCACCATAGATTGAGAAATCATCCATGAAAACATCAAGAAAAGTACCAACCATATCGACAAACACAACCAACATAGATGTTTGGAATGTTGTGGGGTCGTTATACTATCCAAAGGGCATCTGTTCGAAGGCATAGGTGCCAAATGAAGAAGAGAAAGTTGTTTTCTCTTGATACTCAAGCGAAATTACCACTTGGTTATATCACGAGTACCCGTCCAAGAAGGAAAAGAACTCTTTTCATGCTAACCTTTCATGCACTTAATCAATAAACGATAACGGAAACTGGTCCTTTTTGGTAGCTTAGTCCAGTCACATGTAATCAATACAGGCACATCAAGAAGCAGGTGCACGATCAGAATCTCCTCTTCATGGTCATAGTGATCCTGGATTTCTTTAAAACAATATGTAATTGGCTAACCCATTAAGAGTTGGAGATGGGATAAATGAAGCCAACTTCACACCAATTCGTGATTTCCTTCATTAATACCTTCCGAAGATTAGGGTTGAATCTTTTCTAGAATTCACGGGACAGTTTACAGTCATCTTCAACATAGATATGTGTGAACACAAGGCCATATTTATCCAGCAAAGATCCAAAATATTCCAACCCATAGCATTGTGAAGTTTCTCTAGAATCTCTAGCAAGCGAGATTCTTGAACCATCGACAATTGACTACTGATGATGATCGAACAATGTTCTTTTTCTGTCATAAGGAAGGAATACTTAAGATTTATTAGAAGCAACTTGATTTGTTGGCTAGGAATCCGATTTATGATATACTTTAAACCTATAATGGTGGTTAATGCATGATGTGCCAATGTTTATAACATCCACGTTGGTTACTTGCGAGTCAGATAAGAAAACATTGAACATATCTATAATGAATTCCTCGTGTTCTATTTTTGATTGATGTTCCTCAAAAATCAATTAGGCCTTCAGAATGGACCTTCTTGTCAGTCTAGAAGCTAGGTTCTACTATGCTCTCAACGTATTCCTCAGGATGAAGAATTCTTGGGTCAAAATGTCATCCAGTTATAGCTCAGAGTATCCAATATCCTTAAGTAGGCCACAGTCAAATTTTTGTGATATATATTTACTTTGGTCAGGTGTGTTTCCTTGTCTTTAGGCTCAACGACCATATCCAGTACAACCTTATCGCTGTTGGAGCAAAAAGTGGTATTTCTAAATGCATAGTCTACTACTGCCTTAGTTGTTCATAGGAACGACCGACCAAGTAAATAGGCATCTGGAGTAATGATGCAACTTAATCTATATCCAGGACAATGAAGTCCACTAGGAATTTCATGCCATGCACCACTGTGATAACGTCCTCTAACACACCTCTAGGCTGCTTAACAGATCGATCAGCAAATTGAAGGATCATGCTTGTAGGATTAAGCAAACCTATCATGAATTCCTTAAGCAGTGATGTGGGCATGAGGTTGATTGAAGAATCACTATCAAGAAGAGTGTGGTTGAAAGTTCGGTCAAAGTTTTCACAGTTGTTTCAAGGTGCTTCCAAATCCTTTTTCTTTGATGGGAGGTTTCTGATTATGTTTATGGTTGCCATGGTGAGAATGTGTTTTTCAGATCTACTGTGCCTATTTTTACGGGGATGAAGCTTAGTGGTACCCTCCTTTAGACCTTTCTTCACTTTGGGCATGTATTCCATGTCTTGAATTAGTGGCATTTCCAAAAAGACATTCTTTAGAATTTCATCAATTCTTTGATTGATTTTCTCATTGCATATGGAAAAGGGATATTTACATCATTCAAAAAGTGTTCCTTAGAATTATCTTTTACAAATAAATGATTAAAATGTATGCAATCATTCATTATAGGAGGAAAATAAAATGTAGAAGTGCCGAATCTGTTGGTTGGCACATAACTGGTTGTGAGCTTCTCATTGGTCTACACGGCTTGACCATTGTTGTCATCATCTTTTTGGTATTTTTCATTATCTAATTTTTTGGCATTTTATTGCATTTGGTGTGCTTCCTACCAATTCTTCTTCTTCTTCTCTTCACATATTGTCTACGACCATATCTTGTGAAGATGATGAAGATTCACCATCCCGAGCTTTATTCTTCCTGCGCATGTCTGCATATGGTTGTAGGATTTTATCACTCCTAAGAGTAACATCATTAAATAACATAAAGTAATTCATACATGACTCGATAAGAATGGATAACATATCATAAAATACATACTCCTTGTGACAGAAGTTGTTAGGATCACATTTAACCTGCGCAAGGGTAATCGTTTTGGCTACCGTCAGATCGTCTAGCTTCTAACTCATCTAAGACATAGTCTTCATGAGCTATGTTTGGCAGTCGAGGGCTGGGTTCATGTGCAATGCCTCATGTTGCTCGACAGGCAGAGCTTGTTGATTCGGAAAACTGTGCTGAGGCAACAACTGTTGATACTGCTAATGTTGAGGATACTGATATTGTTGAGGTTGCAGTTGTTGATACTACTAATAGGAGTGAGAAAACAAGTTTTCGTGATAGTTCTGATGGTGGTATGACAACTGATGATATGGTTGTCTTCAGGTATGTGCATGGTTTGGAGACTGGTTCTGCTAAGATGGCTACTGGTGGCCCGATCTTCCACAATGATAGTTCAAGTGGAATGGGTGCATGACTGATGATTGAACTTGATGGTGTCCACGAAGATGGGTCAATTGCTGATCATTACTACCTATGTTCTTCATCTCCTTAATGTAGAGCGAAGGTGGGAAGAACAACTTAACATAGGATGTCTGGCACCTTGGGTGATAGACGATAATCCATGTTTGTTGCTGATGTTGTGAAGGTGCCTAGTCGGGAGGTTGCACGTAATATACGTGCTGAACCAATGAAGGTTGACATGTACACTGTTGATGCTATTGATCTATGGCAGGTGTCTTGACTGATGAGATTGCAGACTAACTAGAATTGATTGTACTGACCAAAAGCTTTATCTACTTGGCAATGTGATCGAGCTTGTCCGGCTTCTTTTTTCTATGTTTAATCCAAAATAATTTTCCAAGTCATGTGGTTGCTTTTCAAGTATATCAACTTTGGATATGTGATTGCCAATGATGTTGGGATTTGAGTTCTCACACCCATCCTCAATTTATCACATTATGTCCTCATCCTTGTTAAAATGTGATACACCATAGGTGGTGTCCAGTAGTCTTTGACTATTCATAGTCAAGCCCCAAAAGAAATGTTGGACCAAGATGGTCTTTAGAATGTCATGATGGGGGAATTTCATAAATCTTTAAACTTCTCCCACGCTTGATGGATGGTTTTGTGGGGTCCTTAGGAGAAGTTGTCAATTTTGGTCTGCATATGGTTTACATGACCTAGTGTATAAAACTTGTGTAGGAACGCTTATTTGAGTTCCTCCCAAGTTGTTACCACTTTCCCCAAATGGTTGATCTAGTAGAGCTCCTTATCATGAAGGCTGAATGTAAAGGCGATCATTTTGACTGCTCCTAATGGGATGTTAGGGTAGTGAGTTGTTCCAAAGATGCAACCAAATTGTTGCAGAGAAATATGTAGTTCTTCATTGGTGTCTCGTGGAATGTCAAGAGAAGAGATATGAGTTGCTGCCTAAGATCAAAATGTTCTTGGACTGGTAGGGTTTGAATCCACTCAGCCACCTAGCCAGTGTTAGGATTGTATGTCACTTTTAGGGTGGGCTTGGATACCTCTCTTACTTCTTCTTCTCCTCAGATTCTTCCCCTCCTCCTCCTTTGTTCTCTCCATCCCTCCTTAGTTCCATCAGCATGTTTCCATCTCTCTCCATCTGGGACACTATATATCAATTGAAACTACATTATATGAATGCACTAATGAAAGCACCCTAAGCAAGAATTTCTATTAACATGAAGCACAAATTTGATGGAGCTAAGTCCAAGTGTGTAAAAGAACTATAGGTACATGACATAATTAGGGTGATGGACCTAGATTAATCGGTTAAGCAAGTCCTAGACTAAGGGATTAATCACATAAAACCAATAAAAAGAAGGGCGAGAAATTCAAATCATGAAAAACAAATGGAAAACAAAGAGAATAAACAGAGGAATAGGAGAGGGAGAACAAAACACGAGAAAACAATGTGACCCTAAAACGGACAAATGCTTGGTAAAACATGTCTCATTACTATCCAAGTGTCCAGAGACACTTAAACCTGTATTAAAATTAATTAAAATTCTCTCTCTCATCAGAAATAGAAATAAAAATTATGACATGCTAATATGCTTCTCTCTCTCATCAGAAATAGAAATAAAAATTATGACATGCTAATATGCTCCTCTCTCTCCCCCATGTCTTCTGTCCTACACTCCCCTATCAGCTTGGTCAGAAAAGCCATTCTCCGCTTTGTGAGGTTGCACAGGTCCTCTTACGAAGTCCTCCTTATTTGACAGAACCTCGTAGAGAAGTCAATCAAGAGATAGATTAGAACAGATAAAAAGTTATTGATAAATATAAAAAAACGAAAATAAAAAAGATATAGCTATATGCAGACTATCCTATGTATTGCTCCCCATCAACGTCACTATTGTTGGAATTGATCGAGCCAAGGGTGCCAATGTATGGTTTAGGAGGACCTACGGTGTCCGACAAGTCAGAATTGATAATTGATGTATCAGCTACTCTCACAATGTGCGACACCCAACCCAAGCGATTCAACAACAATTAACCCACAAATATATATGCAATAGATGTAAAGTGAGCTAAAATTTATTGTAACTCTATAAAATGTGTATAATGACAAGTGTCCAGAGACTCTTAAACCTGTATTATTAAAATTAATTAAAATTCTCTCTCTCATCAGAAATAGAAATAAAAATCATGACATGCTAATCTGCTCCTCTCTCTCTCTCTCATGTCTTCTCTCCCACACTCTCCTATCAGCTTGGTCATAAAAGCCATTCTCGGCTTCGTGAGGTTGCACAGGTTCTCTTACGAAGTCCTCCTCATTTGACAGAACCTCGTAGAGAATCAATCAAGAGATAGATTAGAACAGATAAAAAATTATTGATAAATACAAAAAAAGGAAATAAAAACAAATAACTATATGCATACTATCCTATGTATTGCTCCCCATCAACATCGCTATTTGTTGGAATTGATCAAGCCAAGGGTGCCAATGTCTGGTCTAGGAGGACCTATGGTGTCCGACAAGTTGGATCTGATAATTGATGTATCAACTACTCTCACAATGTGCGACCGCCAACCCAAGCGATTCAACAACAATTAGCCCACAAATATATATGCAATAGATGTAAAGTGAGCTACAATTTATTGTAACTCTATAAAATGTGTATAATGACAAGTGTACAGAGACTCTTAAACCTGTATTATTAAAATTAATTAAAATTCTCTCTCTCATCAGAAATAGAAATAAAAATTATGACATGCTAATATGTTCCTCCCTCTCATGTCTTATCTCCTACACTCTCCTATCAGCTTGGTCAAAAAAGCCATTCTCTGCTTCGTGAGGTTGCACATGTCCTCTTACAAAGTCCTCCTCATTTGATCGAACCTCGTAGAGAAGTTAATCAAGAGATAGATTAGAACAGATAAAAAGGTATTGATAAATACAAAAAAATGAAAATAAAAAGATATAGCTATATGCAGACTATCCTATGTATTGCTCTCCATCAACGTCGCTATTTGTTGGAATTGATCGAGCCAAGGGTGCCAATGTCTGGTTTAGGAGGACCTACGGTGTCTGACAAGTCGGATCTGATAATTGATGTATCAGCTACTCTCACAATGCGCGACACCCAACCCAAATGATTTAACAACAATTAGCCCACAAATATATATGCAATAGATGTAAAGTGAGCTAAAATTTATTGTAACTCCATAAAATGTGTATAATGACAAGTAGTAGAGGTTGAACCTTTAAGAGCAAATGATGGATAGTTTAATTATTCGTTATTACTAACTAATAGTAATTATTTTTGTAGTTTTTAGCCTTTTTCTTTTTCTAAGTGGGTTTTCAATTATATTTGATTTTTATGGATATTTAATTATCTTATATGTTTTATTTTTAGAGTTTTAAAATTTATTTACTTTTAACTTTGAAAATTTTTAGTTTCTTTTTTTATTTTTCAAATAAAAATATATATATATATATATATATATAGTAATAATAATATCGATAATATAAATAGTATATATAATGGGAAAATGCGGTAGCCCCATAGGAAGCTAACTTGTCTCCCCCCCCCCCCAATTTTCCCCATTTTTTATTTTTTTAAAAATACCTCCATGGATTTTCATAACTCAGCCATGGCCGATCCCAAGCCCGGGTAAATGAGGAGGGTTGCATTAAGTAGCCGACAGCCAGCGTAAAACAGTTAGAGACAACTTCCTAAATAGTACTTTTTTCTAAAAAAATACTATTTAAGAAGTTGCCTCATGACAGTCGGATCTTTTCAACATGGATTTAAGCAAACATACAGATTTCGTTGGGGCGTTCCCTACTTGCGACGCGTTGCATCGCCCGAATGCAATGAAAAATTGGCAAGGGCCGCTACATCACAGCTTGGATGTAGTTCAAAATTTGCAAGGGTTCTCGCATGAGGAACACATGCGGGTAATTAAGCTAGTTCCGCTGCATCACCGCCCGGATGCAGTCCAAAATTTACAAGGGTTCTCGCATAATGGACGCATCCGAGTAAAGAAGTTAGTCCAAAAGAGATTACAACAGAAGTTGCGGATTGGTAGTTGGAATATTGGCACTTTAACTGGAATGTTGATGGAGATAGTGGATACGATGGAAAGAAGGAAGATTCATATACTTTGTCTTCAAGAGACTAAATGGGTTGGAAAGAAAGCAAGGGATATTGAGAAGACATGCTTTAAGCTTTGGTATTCAGGTAAAGATAAGGATAGAAACGGTGTTAGAGTGGTTGTTCATAAGGATTTGAAGGATTGTGTGGTTGAGGTGAAAAGATTTGGGGATCGAATTATTTTGCTAAAATTGGTGCTTGAAGAAGAAATTCTGAATATCATCTCAGTTTATGCACCGTAAATTGGTTTAGATGAAAGGACTAAACAAGCTTTTTGGGAGGATTTGGATAATAGTCTACAAGGAATCCCACAAAGAGAGATGATTTGCATCGGTGGAGAACTTAATGGACATGTGGGAAAAGATGCTTCAGCGTATGCTAGTGTCCATGGAGGACATGGTTTTGGGGTTAGAAATGAAGAGGGAAAAGCCATCCTGGATTTTGCAACGGCATATGATCTTTTCATAACAAACACTCTCTTCAAGAAGAGGGAGGAACATTTAATTACTTATAAGAGTGGGCCAACTAGAACACAGATTGATTACTTTACGTTGAGGAGAAGAGAAAGGCTGTGTTGTAAAGATTGCAAAGTAATCCCATGAGAGAGTTTGACAACCCAACATCGTTTATTAGTCTTGGATGTACAAATGAAAGGGTTGATAAAGAAAAGGAGGGTTTCTAAGATAACTAGAACTAGATGGTAGAATACTCCACTGAAGCAAGCGAGCTTCAGGGAGAAGGTTTTAGAAGACTTATCTTGGGATTGTAGCGGTAGTGCAAACAAGATGTGGGAGGCAGTAGCATCTTGTATCCGAAAGGTAGCCAAAGAGATGCTAGGCGAGTCAAAGGGAGGAGCTCCATGTCAAAAGGAGGCTTGGTGGTGGAGTGAAGGGGTGCAGGAGAATCTAAAAATAAAAAGAGCTTGCTTTAAATCTATGTCTAAGGATAGAACAGAGGAAACAATCACAAACTACAAAATAGCAAAGAAGGAAGCAAATAAGGCCGTAAGTGAAGCTAAGTCAAAAGCTTATGAAGTTTTGTATAAAAATCTCGACTCTAAGGAGGGACAGAAAGATATATTCAGGTTGGCCAAAGCAAGAGAAAGAAAAATCAAAGACCTTTCTCAAGTGAGATGCATTAAGAGGACGAGGAAGGTCATGTGCTTGTTACTCAGAAGGATATAAAGACCAGATGGGAGCAGTACTTCCATAAACTTTTCATTGTGGAAGGAAATAGAGATATCACTTAGGGTGATCTAGCTTGTAGTGAAAGTTACTTGAATCGTGCATGCTATAGACGGATACAAAGAAAGGAAGTAGAGGAGGCTTTGAAGGTTATGAGACCTGGAAAAGGTTTAGGACCGGATGACATCCCTGTAGAAGTTTGGAGAGTTTTAGGTGAGTGTGGTTTGACTTGGCTTACGAATCTATTCAATGTTATTTGGCGAAGCAAGAAAATGCCTGAAGATTGGAGGAGGAGTATCGTAGTGCCTCTTTATAAGAATAAAGGAAACATTCAAAATTGTTCAAATTATAGAGGTATCAAACTGATGTGTCACACTATGAAAATTTGAGAACATGTGATCGAAAGAAGATTGAGGCAAATTTCCAATGTAAAAGAAAACCAATTCGGATTCATGCCCGGTCGCTCAATGACTGAAGCCATCCATTTGCTGAGGAGAACAATGGAGATTTATAGAGGTAAAAGGAAGAACCTCCACATGATCTTTATTGATTTAGAGAAGGCTTATGATTCTGTCCCACGAGAGATATTGTGGAGAGTGTTGGAGAAGAGACAAATACCTGTCCTATACATTAACCTCATAAAGGACATGTATGATAGGGCTTTATCTTGTGTAAGGACCCCGTCTGGGAAGACTGGATATTTTGACATCAACATTGGTTTACATCAAGGTTCTGCTTTGAGTCCTTTTCTTTTTACTTTGATTATGGACGAGTTGACCAATCACATTCAGGATGAGTTACCTTGGTGTATGTTATTTGCTGATGATATTGTGTTAATTGACGAGACTAGAGATGGAGTAAATGAGAAGCTTGAGATCTGGAGACATGAGTTGGAGACTAAAGGATTTCGTATAAGTAGGGCTAAGACGGAATATATGGAGTGCACTTTTGATGGAAGCAATGTTGAAGGAATCAAGGTGAAGATTGGTGACGATAACATCCAGAAGAGAGATTCTTTTAGATATATGGGATCTATTCTGCAACATGATAGAGAAATTGATGGAGATGTTACTAATAGAATAAATGCAGGCTGGTAAAGTGGAGAGGAGCCTCTGCTGTTCTCTGTGATAAGAAAATTCCTTTAAAAATTAAAGGAAAGTTTTACAAAGCAGCCGTGAGACCTGCTATGCTTTATGGTTCTGAATGTTAGCCTGTGAACCATAGACATGTGTAGAGAATGAATGTAGCAGAAATGAAAATGCTAAGGTGGATGTGTGGACACACACGTAAAGATCGGATTCGGAATGATGCAATCAAAAAGAAAGTTGGTGTAGCTCCGATCGAGGATAAGATGCGAGAAAACCACTTAAGATGGTTTGGACATTTGCAAAGAAGATCAGATGATGCACCAGTTAGGAGATGCGAGTGTTGGGATGTTGAGCCGACTAAGAGAGGGCGAGGAAGGCCCAAGAAGTGTTGAAAGAGACCATACAAAGGTATCTTAGTTTTGTGGATATAAGCTCGGGATTGGCCCAAGATAGATATGAATGGAGGCGAAGAATCCATGTAGCCGACCCTACTCAACTGTGGGAAAAGGCTTGGTTGTTGTTGTTGTTGGACCTCCATGGATTTTCATCATTATATCATTAT
Organism: Ottelia alismoides; assembly: GCA_037367405.1. NCBI lineage: Eukaryota > Viridiplantae > Streptophyta > Magnoliopsida > Alismatales > Hydrocharitaceae > Ottelia > Ottelia alismoides. The sequence continues at coordinate 85,665 of JAZKJV010009202.1, forward strand.
ATTATGTCATCAAATTCCATGTGAAACAGAGACTCCTACAGCCTCCATCCAGATGGGGTCAATTTCAACAATTTTGTGGCCGTTAAAAAATGACTGTCCAGATGGAGGCCATAGATATCTGTTTCTCACTAAACTTGAATGATGTAATATATGGATATAGTGACAATTTTCCATGGATTCATTCAGAAAAAAACTTGGAAAATTGGGTCAAGGGAGCCAAGTTAGCTCTCCCAAGGGGCATCCTCATTTTTTCCATATAGAATATATAGTATATATACTATATTATATTTTTAAATATACAAATATA